>OY748292.1:17824424-18129509 GCA_963556515.1 Nudaria mundana | reverse complement strand
AATTGAACCAGTGTTCCATCTGGGTAACGCAGCAGTGGCAGCGAGGGCTGACAAAAGTTAGATTGCACGGCTTTGGCCAGTTGCCAGTATCCACGGCTGCCCGTGGGATGGGAAGTGAGCTTCTGACCAAGCCGCGCGACGCGCTGGGCATCCGCTTTCTTAAAGGCCCTCTTGCTGGATTTTGTGTCCCGGTTATACGCTGCTTTGAGGTGGCCCCCGTTTGGGTCGCGCACAGCCCGGGCCCTGATCCAGGCGCGATATGCCGACTGTTTTTGTCGAACAGCTTTGGCACAATCTCGCCCGAACCAGGGACGGGCTCTGCGGATACTGGCGACATCAGTGAAAGGGATGTAATATTCCATCCCTAAACTGATCTCGCCAGCAATCGCAGAAGCGCTATCCGAAGGAGCCTTTCCTACAAAGCAGCGCGGGCTCCAGAGGACAGACGCATAATAATTGCGTAGACCGTCCCAATCCGCTGACGAGTAGTGCCATAGTCGTCGTGACGTTTGTACAGCACGTGCAAGAGGTGACACCTTCATGCCAGCGTGAACAACACAGTGTTCGGAACTACCCAATGGGGCTCCTACCGAAACACTGTACTGGGCTGGGCGACTCGTCAGCCTAGTAGATCCAGCAGAGTGGGCGCGTGATCTGACCTGTCTGGTATCAGGGTGATCCCGCATACCATCTGGGTCAGACCGTGGGAGAGAGCGAACGCATGGGCGGCCCTACCCGCATGCTCAGTCCTGAGGGACCCCAGCCATTCAATGTGATGGCCATTGAAGTCCCCCAGAAATACTAGGTCAGCGTTCGGGAACCGCACCTGCGCTTCATCAGCCGTCTCGCTGAAGTACTGGAAGAGCTTTGTTGTCTCCGAATCCTCTGTGTGGGAAAAAAAAATCGATGGCATGTAACAGGATGTTCCATTTTGTTAAAAAAATAACTTCGCTTTTTTTAAATTTTACGCATAGGATCGAGTTCAACGTAGTATTGAAAAAAATAGTAGTACTGTCGCACACCTGTACTAAAATTAATAAAATATATTAAAACAATGCATTTTATAAATTTTTAGACATGTTTCATTGTAATACTACTGAATAGTGAAAGTTTTTTAATTTTCAAAAAGTTTCGGTACGATTTCCGAGCTGAGGACACGTTTTTTTTAATCTGTGAATGCAGTTTATATTTTTACTAAAATCGATGGCATGGTTCCTAAGACCGTATCTTAGTACGTCTTATAGTTTCAGACTTTCCCATACTAACCCATATGAATGTTACACCCGTGTGACAGTACAGTTTTAAACTAAATATAATATTCATCATATTAGTAATAATTAATAGTATGCCTAGTAGTTAAGTACTGACGTGCTTTTTTCTTGAAAGATACAAAAACAGTAACCCTCCTGAGGTAGAGGAAGACTATTTTAAAAGAGAAAATATTATAAACAAACTAAGGGCTCCATATCTACTCGTATAAAACGGCAAAAAAATCACGTCGGTATTGGAGCCCCCTTTAATATTTATTTCGTTTTGTTTCTTAGTATTTGTTGTTAAAGCAGCAACAGAAATACATCATCGGCGAAAATTTCAACTGTCTTACTATTGCGGTTCTGGTGACAGACAGACATACGCACGGACAGCGGAGCCTTAGTTATAGGGTTCCATTTTACCAAGGAACCCTAAAAGTATCTTGCGATTCAAATATACATAGCTATGCTAATACAAGATAACCTCGTGCTCACAAGCCTAAGGATACACTTAAAAAATATGTATATGTTACGGCTAATACCCGAAGTGCGGCTGCACCTAGTTTTAGCCGGTTAGAAGTAACAACTAACCTTTTTTTTTTTTTGTTTTTTTTTGTTTTGGCAGGATAAAAAATGTACCTCATGCGCACTTCTCCGGGCGCGGGGATGCCTGTGGGGTATGTGGGGCTCTCACCCACTAAAACCAACCTGCCGTGTGCCTTACTCTGCGCCTGGTGAGTGGACCATCGGGGGCAGTGGCATAACGTCAATGATCCACTCAGCGCTGGCCCGCAGGTGAGATGCGGGCCTCGTCTTCAGACTTAGTGATGCCCCGCACACTTGGGCATCACTCCTCGCGGGAGGCACTAATGCAGGTGGAGGGATCTTCCCGTCCCATCCGCCCGCGGCCAAACTCAGGGCGGAATAAGACGCGCAAAAGCGCGCCTCCTTCGCCCGGTTCGCCGGCGGCGGTTTGGGTCAGCTAGGGGATTCTCCTCTCTGATTCGCTCCGCCGCTTCCTTCTGCGAGACCACGTCTTCGCAGAAGGTGGCGACCGCGGTAAAACAACCGTCGCTATCAGCCATGGAACGCAGGATGGCTGGTAGCGAGAGATCGACTCCGAGTGTTGCGGTGAGTTCACGGCGCTGCACGACCCAGGCCGGACAGACCTCGAGTGTGCTGCGCAGAATCCTTACCGCAATCGCAGTGATGGCAGGCGGGACTCGATTCCCTCCTAGCGACGGAGAACAGGTACTTTCCGAAGCAACCATGCCCTGAAAGCACTTGTGTCAGTCGGAAGGTAAGGGTCCCGTGCTGCCTACCCGCCCAATCGACTATGACCGGCTGGAGAGCCGCGACAGTGCGATGACCTGCACGTGGTTCTTCCAGCCGGGACGACCAATGAGCCATAATGACTCCGTGTGCGGCTTCCCGCCACCCACGTACCTCTTCGGGTGGTGACCGTTGACCACCAGCACCCGCCCGGTACGTGGCCGTCAGTCGGTAGACCTCGGCGAGCACCACTGCCTCTAAGTCCCAAGGGGGAGTTCCGGCCGTCGCGCATGCCGCTTCTGTAGACACAGTGCGGTAACCACGTGTTACCCTGACCGTCAGGACGCGCTGCACCCGCCATAAAAATGGCTTGTTGCGGACGGTCAGGGATCCCGCCCACACTGGGGCGCCATACAGCGCCATTGATCGGACCACCCCCGTGTATAACCGACGACAACCGACACTAGGTCCCCCTAGGTTAGGCAATAGCCGACCCAATGCAGACGCAGTGCCGATTAGTCTTGGCTCCAGCAAGCGGAACTAACAAATAACCTAACCTAACCTAACCTTTTTTTTTTTTTTTTTTGTTTTGGCAGGAAAAAAATGTACCTCATGCGCACTTCCACGGGCGCGGGGACGCCTGTGGGGCATGTGGGGCTCTCACCCACTAAAACCAACCTGCCGTGTACCTTACTCTGCGCCTGGTGAGTGGACCATCGGGGGCTGTGGCATAACGTCAATGATCCACTCAGCGCTGGCCCGCAGGTGAGATGCGGGCCCCGTCTTCAGACTTAGTGATGCCCCGCACACTTGGGCATCACTCCTCGCGGGAGGCACTAATGCAGGTGGAGGGATCTTCCCGTCCCATCCACCCACGGCCAAACTCAGGGCGGAATAAGACGCGCAAAAGCGCACCTCCTTCGCCCGGTTCGCCGGCGGCGGTTTGGGTCAGCTAGGGGATTCTCCTCTCTGATTCGCTCCGCCGCTTCCTTCTGCGAGACCACGTCTTCGCAGAAGGTGGCGACCGCGGTAAAACAACCGTCGCTATCAGCCATGGAACGCAGGATGGCTGGTAGCGAGAGATCGACTCCGAGTGTTTCGGTGAGTTCACGGCGCTGCACGACCCAGGCCGGACAGACCTCGAGAGTGTGCTGCGCAGAATCCTCACCGCAGTGATGGCAGGCGGGACTCGATTCCCTCCTAGCGACGGAGAACAGGTACTTTCCGAAGCAACCATGCCCTGAAAGCACCTGTGTCAGTCGGAAGGTAAGGGTCCCGTGCTGCCTACCCGCCCAATCGACTATGACCGGCTGGAGAGCCGCGACTGTGCGATGTCCTGCACGTGGTTCTTCCAGCCGGGACGACCAATGAGTCATAATGACTCCGTGTGCGGCTTCCCGCCACCCACGTACCTCTTCGGGTGGTGGCCGTTGACCACCAGCACCCGCCCGGTTCTCGGCCGTCAGTCGGTAGACCTCGGCGAGCACCACCGCCTCTAAGTCCCAAGGGGGACTTCCGGCCAACGCGCATGCCGCTTCTGTAGACACAGTGCGGTAACCACGTATTACCCTGACCGTCAGGACGCGCTGCGCCCGCCATTAAAATGGCTTGTTGCGGACGGTCAGGGATCCCGCCCACACCGGGGCGCCATACAGCGCCATTGATCGGACCACCCCCGTGTATAACCGACGACAACCGACACTAGGTCCCCCTAGGTTAGGCAATAGCCGACCCAATGCAGACGCAGTGCCGATTAGTCTTGGCTCCAGCAAGCGGAAGTGCTCGTCGAAGTGCCACTTGGAGTCCAACACTAGACCCAGGTACTTCAGTGTATCCTTCACCGGTACGAGAACCGAACGGACCTCAATCGAAGCGTTTAGCGGAGGGCGGCGATAAGGGCCATGGAAGACCAGGGCTTCCGTCTTCTGCAAGGCCACCCTCAAGCCCAACGCCTCGATCCTACCAACCACCTGAGAAACGACCACAGTGGCCAGTCGTGCCGCCTCCTCAAAGCTACCACCAGGGGCTGCCACCAGAACCTAACCTAACCTAACCGGCTGAAACTAGGTGCAGCCGCACTTCGGGCGGCTAAAACTAGGTGCAGCCGCACTTCGGGTATTAGCCGTAACATATACACTAAGTATCTGCTTCTCAATTTGAAGGATATAATTACTGTCACAGTGTACCCATTATTTATACGAGTATTATATCGTAAATCTATAATTTATTGATAAGCTAAGGTTGGCGAGGATCCTAAGTAATCTGAGGTGGTGTTCTTAGACCCGCTATTTGGGTATTATATGTATGTACATATATTGTTTCACAAAGGGAATCAAGTGCAGATAGGTACTAGACATCCACTAAAGGGTTGTGTATTGTATTGTTTCCGATACGTTTATATTTTAGACTAGCTGATCGCCGCGGCTCAGACCGCGTGATTTGGTTTTCTTGTTCCCGGTTCCCGTGGGATCATAACCATTACCGGGATAAAAAGTAGCCTATGTTACTCAGGGATAATGTAGCTACATATCAGTGAACGAATTTCCAAAATCGGATCATTAGTTACGGAGCCTATTCGCTTCAAACGAACAAACACATCTTTCCTCTATATAATATTGGAACCAAGTTCTCTAACGCGGCTTACGGGTAGTGCGATTTAGTAGAAATCGTCACGTTACGGTTATGTGTGGTTCCCAACCGGTGGTCCGCAAAATCAAAATATGATCCGCTATTTTTTTAAATTTAGCTCCGGCCGCGGCGGCGTCGTTAGTAAAACGAAAAGTAACCCAAAGCTTGGGTTGCGTTGCAGTTGCGTAAAGGACTTCGTTCCTGACGGGGGTCCCCCGACCGCACAATTTTTTATATTCTACAAGCTGTCCCGGCGAACTTCGTACCGCATAATTTTTTTTAATGTTCCGCACAACTTGGTAATTACGAACACAACAAAAAAAGAATTAGCGAAATCGGTCCAGCCGTTCACGCGTGATGTTGTGACCAAGGGAAAAAGGGATTCATTTTTATATATAGAGATTATTAATATTAGTATAGATTAGATAATAATACCTACATAGGTAATTCCTACTTTGTGGAAGAGAGAAATAAATAGTAAATTTTTTTTTAACTGTGGTGACAACTTGGGTTGATATTATTATTATGATATATATGAACAAAAATATTATTTACACACACATATATCACGCCTTTATACCCGAAGGGGTAGGCAGAGATGCATTATACACCCACAATTTGCCAGTGTTTTTAGTCCCACGTAATAAAGGGCACGCCTATTGCCGTCACCGGGCACATTTATAATGGGTTTTGTCAAAAATGGCCGAATGAATTTAATAAAAGATAGCATCTACATTGTAATTTTCAAAAAAAATTGAAACCTTGCGATGAAATGTTGATGAAAAGCAACAAAATCTTACATGCCAGCCGCTTTGGCACAGCCAATTAAAGTCCTGGGCGTCTCGGACTATTATTCGTATTCGTATTCATAATATCGGCGTATTATTTACAATTCTGGAAAATGATAATAACAGTCCCTTTTTCACTATATGTTTAGACCCCAGAAGCTACAAGCCAGGTATATAGACACGACAGCCATACAGCACGCATATATCCCCGAAGTGGTAGGCAGACATGCTTTACACACCCACAATTTGTCAGTTATTTTATTGGTATCACGTAATAGAGGGCAAGGAAGAGTTTGTCGATAACCAATGATAATTGGTTTCCGAGCGCCATTGCCGAGCGCCATTGCCGAGCGCCATTGCCGAGCGCCATTGCCGAGCGCCTCTGGTGAGCACACAGAGAATTTCCAGTTTCGCTCGGCGGACTTTGACCACCGGTGTGGCCTCTGTCTGGGGTTTGGTCGGGTTTTATCGCGGCTCGTTGGGGTTGGGTTTTATCTGGGTTTATGGGGAGGAGACTGATACGAATGACGTATTGAAATTGTCATATTTCGACAGTATATTATTTTGTTACTAACGTTTGTGTTAATATTAGCCTTTGAAATAGACATACATCACGCCTATATCCCCGAAGGGGTAGGCAAAGGTGCATTACACACCCACAATTCTAACAGTCAGGACAGATGTTATATAGTTATCAAAACATGTGGATTTAATTGAATTGTATACTTAATAAAATACAAATAGTTGGATTGACATAAAATGTCGTTTGTTCATCACTATTTACTGTTTCTATAACGCTCAGGCCCAAATCTAGTCCATCACAAAATTAAAAAAATCTACCTTTTGTTGTTGCACTTATTTATCGATTGTCGCGGTTCAAATACAAAACATGTGAGTGCAAAAATCAATATCACGATAGTAAAAGTGACTAAATAAGTGGGGTAATAGCACTGCGCGGTGCATTGTAACTGGCAGCTTCGCGCTCCCTAACCCCGGCCAGTTGGGAATAGGGTTGACAGTAACGAGATGCACATTACTTTTTAAGGTCCTTAACGAATAAAATAAAATCAATAAAAGATATCATGAATTAATAAAAAAAATACACAGCGTTAGAAGTAGGATGATATAAGTATTTTTATCAGATAAACTGATTGAAACGCGAGATTTTTATTATTTTTTAAGCAGACGTTTCCAAGTCTTTACAGGGTTCGTGGTCGCAGGGAGACAGCGTATTAGCTTACCTTCGGCTAAATGGCGCAGCATAATAAATATGTACTTAGATCTATACATACATACATAAGTATAGATAGGTACATTTCCTCCTGACACAGAACTAACCATTCGTGCTTATCACACAAAGTTTTTTCTTGGGTGGGATTTGAGTCACAATTTTCAAAAAAGCAAATACATACTGCAATGCTTCGCTCAAATCATGTCTTTCGTGGCATGTTTAGTCTATTTATCTTACCTATATTTATTCATTTTCATTTATAAGAAGGAAATATATTAAAATAGTTATTGTAGAACAGCAAATGGAAAACAATCTGTTGTCAAAAACTACTACTTAGTTTGTAAAAGGTCTGTACAAAAAATTGGGTTCTCTCAAGAAAATCATGTATTTGCTTAAAAATATAATTAAGAAAAAAATTCAACAGAAACTGTTTCATTTATTTTGATTTCATTTTACTTTGACCAATGGGTAGACATAAAATTGTCCATAAAAAATAAACGATTAGGTCCTTGGTGTCAACCCTATGTCAAGAGCTCAACCGTGTCGAGGGTTATCGCGTGGTGTATCAAACCCTCGTGCATGCGAACCCTCCCATGTATTTATTATAAATACCAGTTTTCTACAAAATAATCACCACAATTCCACACTGTTCTTTATTAGTAAAATTATTTCTAACAAGTCTAAGATTCATATACGTTACATGATATTTTCAAAAACAATAGCTTAAAGCTTATCTTAGCTTAGCTAGCTTAATGCTTATTAGCACAAATGTGGTATATTAAAATAAAATGAAAAAGCGTTTCCCCGTATGTTTTTGATAGAAACAAACCATCTATGTTTTTACGCTTGTAATTACTAACTAAAAAAGAGACGAACGATTTTTTGGAATTTGAGCAATAAAGTTTTGTTACATTTATAGCTATAATTTAATTAAACTATATATACTAATAAAAAATAAATAGATAAAATCCAATAGAGTCTAGGTAAAGTGCATACAAAACATAGATTTTAGCAATGTAAAACCTAGGATTCTCAATGCAATATTAGATTACCGTTAGGTTAGGAATTTTGTGATCCGGCACCTACACAAAAACTATCACATTACGTATTATTTTGGAAACATAAATATAACAAATAAAACATTTAACTTATAACTTTGGTATGTAGCAGCCCTACGTCAAGGGCTTATTTTCGAAGGGTTATCATACTATGGGACCCTCCGGAGCATGTTTGGGATGTGTTGCATTCAGAGACCATTTCCAAATACTAAGTAGAGACATTTTGAAGGTATCAATACTTAAACCTTTGTATTTCGTAACTTTTGTATTTCGTATTAGAATAGTCGATATTTTAGGGATTTTGTATTTATCACAGTTTGGCTAAAACTGTCAAGCTTTCTAGTTTAAATATCAATACTGAATAGTAACTTTGTATTTTTACCTTTTTTTAATTATTTTGAAATGACGTTTTAAATTATTTTATTATGACATGGTTCGAGTTATCAGATTGCGATAAGATTATTTTTACTGTTACATATTTTAGTATTTCCTCGAAGGACAACAATAATAGTTTTTTTCATGTGTCACTAATCGTGTCTATAACTCGTCATAGGTATGTTAAATACATAGATTAAGAGATACTAGGTCGTCGCAGTCGCGAAACGTACCGTTACGCTGCAGCATATATTTGAGCAAAGCGAGTTTAAATTCAAAATACTGGCTTCGTAAGAACCTGGGTAATTCTGTAAGCTTTCGATGAGTGCAAGAAAATCTGAAATCGGCCGAGTATTCGCCGAGAAACAATTTAACATAAATCGTAACAAAAATAATTTGAGTCACCCGTTGAGAGCTCCGCTCGCCTTCGGCTCGCTTCGCTCAATAAAAATAAATTGCCTACATCTCTATTAACAAACATAATACCCATTATAAACTTAAGACTAACGGGTCTTTTACGCGATTATTGAGATATATACATACCTCTTTATTACCCGACGTTTCGACCCTGTTACAAGAGCCGTGGTCACGGGTGGACTGGCTTCAGCTCATCGTCGTCTTCGTGAAGTGCGGGTTTGTTCAACTACCCTCACTTCGTCGTCACTAACTATTGTGTTCGGAGAGCCACTACGACATACCACACTGATATTATCACCAAGTGGGCGTTCGGTGAGGTGGCGAGTACATTTGCTGATCACCAGATGTATATATCTCAATAATCGCGTAAAAGACCCGTTAGTCTTAAGTGTATAATGTGTACAAACGCGAAAGTTTAAAGAAATAATACCCATTATAAAAATCTGTGCAAAAATTAAACGCTAAGTACATGACATGTAACTTTCGGATTACTATTTCTTTTAACCTCTACAATAAAAACAGATGTCACAAGTTGCCCATAATACAGCTAAATACCCGGTTTAATAAAATACACGGTATAACGCGCCACATTTCCGACCTATCAGATAGGCAGAGTGGAAACAATTTAGCTGTTATCAGATGGGCGAGCGGAGGCGTAACACGTGAAGCCGGCATCACCTTGCTTGAATTAAACGTTTGCGTTAATTATACGGTACAGTTAACGTTTTTAATGCGAGTTATTATTGCGTTGACGTTAGCTGAATTGTTGGTTTGCATTTTTGTTATGTTGTTAACGAATTAGGGTGAATTACTTCGGATTTATTAATAAAACATTTATTCACTTACAACTCGCGTTGAATAGCTTTATTATTTCAAATTCCCACGGGATCGTCCAAGATTAAAAGCCTACCTATAATATTTTACATTGATACTCGTATGTAAGAAAAATTGTCAGAGTTCATTAATATCCATTCGCTATTCTTAGCGTGAATGACAACATACTTCCACACACAAAAATAGGGTAGAGGATTGTTAAATCTAATCACATTCTTTTAATTATATTTCAAAACGATTAACGTTCAAACGTAGCCTAGTAGTAATTTGTATGAATTACTTAACGATGACGTCACTTGTATGTACTGTCAAATCAGTCACTAAGTATTGTAATGATTCAATTGATAATTAAAAATAAAATCCTGAAATATTAAGTATGAGATTAAAACAAGAAATATATTATTTATTTATGTTGTAGGCATCTACACAATTCTTAATATTAGTGGAATTCAAAACCCGCTAATATTTATTGAACTAGCTGACTTCTAGACCTACGTGCAAGTCTAGATTAGGTTAATAAATCTAATATTCAGTACCTATTGGTAGAATATATTTTCGTCAATATAAGTGTTTGATTCTTTCGGATCAGTAATGTACATATTATTTTTAAACCACTTCAAAAATAGATGTTTGTTACCTACCTCATAACTTTTTATATCGTTTATTTAGCTAAAATTATGTTTAAAGAAACCAATTTCTATAAACCTTCACAACATTCTTGTAATGTTATTCTCTTAATGTCTTTCGTAGGTAGTCCCGCATCAGTATTACAGTGACCATGGTTAGTACCCTTGTCAACTAATATACTATAATATTTGAATTGAATATTTTTCTTTCCTCAAGAAAGTACATGTTTTCTTAATGGTTTTTTTAACTTTGCTAAACGCTTAATCTATGTTTTTCAGGACCAGAAGGCTAGCTATTTTCTGGCCCAAAGAATAAGTATCGCCATCCAACGTAGCAACACAGCCAGCATTCCGGGAACCTTCGCAGTCAGCAATGACGCGGAGGATTTTTTAAACGACATTTTGTAGTGTAAATATTTTCTTAATTAAAAATAAATCTAAAAATGAATCACCGTTCGGTTTTCTCGCCACTACCTAAACTCGAAACGCCTGGACCGATTAGGTTCATTGAGGTCTCAAAATATTTGTGAAAACTGACAAGGTTTAAAGGTAAGATTTCAAGGCGGTACGAAGTTCGCCGGGACAGTTAGCAATAAATAATAATTTTATAGTCAATAGGAATGACACAGACACATATCACGTCTATATCCCGGAAGGGTAGGCAGAGGTGTATTACAGACCCACAATTTGCAGTAATTTTAGTCTAGCCTATTGCCGTCACCGGGCATATTTATAATGGGTTATGTCCAAAATGGCCGAATGAATTTAATAAAAAGTAGCAGCTATATTGTAATTTCGAAAAAAATTGAATCCCGTTGCCTTGCGATGAAATGTTGATGAAAGGCAACAAAATATTACGTGCCAGCCGCTGTGGCACAGCCAATTAAAGTCCTGGGCGTCCATAGGAATGTATATTTTAAAATACCTAAAAATAACAATTTATTTAGAATAAGAATTACAATATACAAAATAAACATAATTATAGACTAAAAATATTTACATTACAAAATATCGGTTAAAAAAATCCTCCGCGTCATTGCCGACTGGGAAGGTTCCCAGAATGCTGGCTGTGTTGCCACGTTGGATGGCGATACTTATTCTTTGGGCCAGAAAATAGCCAGCCTTCTGGTCCTGAGAAGCATCGATTAGGCGTTTAGCAATCTCTCTATAAAGGCGGCGAGCACTCGGACCCCATGACCCCAGTGTCTCAACCCCAAACGGCTCAAATATGTAATCACCTGCTAGGTTAGCATATTTACGCCGTTTAAGGCCTTCAGCCTATTATTTTAAAATAATACCGAGTTAATAAAAGCTCACATCTCAAAATGTTTCAAACTGTTTTGGGTATCGCAAAAATTATCTAAATTTTTTGAAAGAAGCCCAAAAAAAAACCTAAAAATTGTTATCGTGAATTATTTTAATAACAAACACCTGGTTTTTGTTTCTTCAAAACATGTGGCGAGATTTAGTATTTCTAAATACTGATAATTGTTTAAAAAAGAATCTTAACTTACTCTCTTTATGCTTATTTGCCGTAAGTTACATTAGTTGTGTATAATCAAATCATGTGAGATCACTTTGACTAGTAGTTACATGTATGTAAGGGTGGTTAATGTGTTTAGCGAAGTGCGATTACGTATTCCGTCTCCAACCTAATGTCGCCACTATTTGCCTACTCGCTCATCACATTGAGGTGATTCCATTACCGCAGATATGCCAAACGAGGGAGGAATAATCAACCACAGAACACACATTCAAACATCCGATTATCCACAAACATAAAAACTAAATATCATCGTATTTATATTCACAATAATACATAAGTTATGAAAGCATTTAGTGAAATGGTTTTACGAGCGTGGGATTTGTGCGTATACGTAATTATTAAACATTTTTTAATCTCTTCAACACTTCTTCAAATTCACCGACGAATGCACCGCTGAAATAACAATACCGAATAATATCTGTCAATACGCAAATATCTAATAACGCAATTATTACTGAAAAACGCACTTCCAAACATTAATTTAAAGAAAATTTTTATGTGGTGACTTACCACATGGGTCGGACTAGAGTCGACATTGCTATAACACGAAGGAACGACGCTTCATCGCGCACTTAAGTTTATATATTTTTGTCAATATTACTAATAAATAACACGAGTACACTAAAAAATAACCACTCCACAAAAAAATCACTTGAGCCTAGTGAGTTTCGATACGTAGCATAGCGTAGTCCGTAGCACGTCTACGTTCGGAAAAGTTTTGTCCGTAGGCCGTAGCAGGCGGCGGCGTGTACAGGAGCGGACACCGCGGTGCGGGTGTCTCGCGGGCGCTATTCGCGGACTGTGCGGAGGTCGGTCTCGGGTCGGGCACGCGGGGAGGGGAGCCCGCGGCGGGGAGGGAGGGGAGATGCGCGCGCACGCCGCCGCCCACACCGCCCCGCCCCACACACCCGCAACCTATTTATTTCTAGTTACGTAAAATTTACGCGCAATACCCGATACTGCATTTAGCTTATGTTACGATATATAGCGGTATATAAGAAGCTAAAATATTGCCCTGCGAACTCATTCATACAAAAGGCTCCAGATCTTAAAACCGCGACATGCTAGAGATATATCCAGTGCTAAATAAAGAAACCTAAACCCTACCGAATAAAAAGCTTTTAAGAGTGTCAACATCGGTCAAAAAAAGGCAGACGGTTCAACATTAAATGGCAATCAGTGTATTTCACGCGAGACCACTTTTGCCCCGAGCAGGTTAGCTATGAACTGAAAAAAGAACCCCAAAGCCGAGGGGACGTGCTGTCAAATTTGGCAGATGAGTTTTTTTGACCGCAGCCGATTCTATTGATGTCACTTAAACGAATTGAATAAACGCGTCGGCGGGCACGTGGTGTCTATCTGCGGTCTTTTTGCAACAACACGACTGTCCGATTTGGTTGTCAATCTGACATATTCCAAATGTCTGCTCGTTATTTGTCCAACCCTCATCTACGTTGCATTTCATTCATCTTGTGTCCCCACAACGATATAATCTAGCGAGTCGTATCGTTTGTAACATGTATAGCAATCGGGTTGTTATGTTGTTACGTTGGTTACATGATGAATTAAAATAAAAGTTTGATAAACTGTGTCGTCACAATCAGCTGTTCGCGCCGCGAGCGCAACAGACAATGCGATTAAGATCTACGCAGGACAACTTTCGCCGGCACGCCGAGCGGCAGTTAGTTGTTATGAAAGAGAGAAATTTGTAAATTGTTCGCGCCCGAGTTCGCGAACTCCGACGAACTGGAGTTTGTTTTAAGAGTCCAACCTTGAAACAAGAAGAAAAGTAGTCCTGTAAAACAAAGTTTTGTGGCCGCCGCCGTCGCCGGCGCAAGCGGTTCAAGGATTGTGCCCGAACTGTCTGTCTGTACAACTTTACCGATTAAAAGCTCAAAAGCTTCCAAAGTCATTTTAAAAGTTTATCTGCACGCGGGTTCGTTCGGGGGGTCGCGGGGTGGAACGTAGGCGTCTCGTTCGTTATCATGCCACCGCAATACTTTAGTTAAAACCTAGTTAAACTTATTTATAAATCGTTGGTGGCGGTTGTCGGTCGGGCGCGCCTACTTCACGAATTAAACTGTCAAAGTTCCGAAGATGAAAGCGATGAGCACGGATCGTAGTACGCCTACTGGCGAGCTACCTCGGCGGCGGGCGTGGTGTGGCGCGGCGCGTAGATACCCGGCGACATGTGTTCGCAACGCCGAATAGTTACCAACGTACACACTAAGTTCCTAGACCCTTCGCTACTTTGTTTTACAGCTGTTCCACTTAGCGAACTATGCCTCGAGTTGGGCGCGAGTTCTTGCATGTGTATCGGCGGCACACACCCGCAACCGAATAGTTTCATAAACATAACCCAACTTAGTTTTGGACGACTTTTCAAAGTCAATGCATACTAACTTTCGATGTCTGGGAGTGCGATATTACGATTGGATCAGTTTGCGGGTGACTTTAATGCATTCGTTTGTTCCAAACTTTGTTTTATTGGATCAAACTCGGGAACAAGGTTAAACAAGTATCATCGTTTAATTTATGTTGCCGAGTCAACGGAGATGGAATGTGAAAAGTTCTTTCAGGAATGATTGGGAGTATTATAACAGTTCATATAATATATCAGTTTAGCTATTCATATCATCAAGGTCGTTAAGATGTTATGTTTTGGAAGCACTTTATTGTGACATGTTAAGAACTTTTACGATGGATCGTGGGAATAGAGAATATACCTACCTACATTATTTCTTCTTTTCACTAATGAGTATAGTATATAAAATAGTACGTCCAGTTTCTTAATCAGATAAATTTGTTAATCTATGACAAGAAGTTTTGTAAATATTAAAGTTGGTTTGCATAAGAGGTGTATTAAATTAATTCTTTATTAAGTTATTTAATACCTTCTAGTTTTCGAAGTCGTAATAGTTGTTGGTTGTTCTGTAAACTACAGTAGGATTTTTCTTGTAAACATCGGGTAGAATATAACATTTCGTTGCTTTTTGTTGTCACAATAAAAATGATTAACAAACTTATTGAAGAGCTAAAGAGATAGATAGGGAATTGACCTATTTGAGGCTCTCAAATTTAAGAACCATCCCGTGTACGACTTTTAGTTATGGGATTTAGACAAATAAAACTTACAAGTGTCAATAAAAAAGTCATAAATCACACATGCAATAAATAAATACTGTGTATTATTAGTGTAGTTTTCATTTTATGGACATATGTAGAGTAGTGTAGAATGTAGAATAGTATAGAGTAGTGATAGCACCACTGGGAACATTAAAAGGGGAACAGTAAATTATCATGTCTGTCAGGTCACGCTGCCAATCACGTTGCTGTCGAAATAGCTTTAATCTACACTACATCTATTGGGAAGTTTACATAAATAACAGTCATAACCGTAATATTAGTCTGCATAAAAATAGCCCAATTGCTTAGTATGGGATGGAGCATCTGTATAATATTCTCTTATCTGTGATAGCACATTCATATATTGTTCTTTTAATATTTAATACTTTCTAAATTAATACTAACTCCATTGCTATGTATGATAAAGTAAACCAAATGTATTATTATTACCCAACGACTTAACGTTGTGCAGCCCTTATGTTTCTCTGAGAAAAACAACCCGACGCGTACATTCATAATCAGTATAATTACCGAAATCTCTGTCGGAAAGTCACGATCAACAGTCAAACGCGAGATAAAGCAGCCACAACCCTCGGAGCGGTTGTCGTAACCACCAATCTATTGAGACCGGCCGCAGCTCTCATACTTTAAGTAGAAATGGGAACGAATAGAGTTTGTACGAATATGAATAGGTCAATATAATTTGGTCGCGAAGTACGTGTTATCTTCCTTCGCAAATAAGTCACGGAATAATTGCCGCGAACGAAGGATCACACTCCCCCGCACATATTTATGTTCGAAGCATAAATATGTACACGTAAATTAAGGAAATATGGTGCGCGACAATTGCACGGTTTATGGTGTTGCTGTAGGGCATTGCGCATTAACTTTATAGCAATTACGATGCCAGATCTAAACGTTAACTCTAGAAAGCATTATTTGGTTATATTGTAGTCTCTAGTGCTATAGTAAATAGAGTCCAAAGCTCTTTGGTAGATATCACTACATATAAAATTAAAAAATGTGTGTGTTCGGACATCACGTTTTTGATTGAGTACTTGGGTAGATATTAGGCTACTTTGTATCCTGATAATAGATTCAAGTGGGAGACCGAACCAAGAAAACTATTTCAAGCCGGTGAAACAACTAGGGTTCTTTAGCGTTTAAACAGAGTTTTTTGATAGCAGCGTGTGTTTTTCCTTTTTATAACTTAAAAAAATGTTTTGATTGCCGCGTATGCGCAAACTATTGAACTGAATTTTTATGTTTAATAAGTACATCCTGGGACCCTGATTATCTATCCGACCTCATTCATACCTCACCTCGTACATTTGTCCCTTACATTCATCAACTTTTTACTACTTGACTTCCATCTTGAGTCTATACTATGTTTTATTTGATTTAAAAACCCTTGAGTTCGTTTATTGTCAAAAAAAAAATTGTATTAAACTACTTACACTTTGGACGTCGAAGGTCTGAACAATTTGTGTGTAATCTGGACACCATCGTGCTGCAACAAACAGACATATATTATTACTTTCTATAATATTTCAATGTATATCCACTACACAATAATATCACATTAAACATTGTCTAAATAGATGCACAGATAACGTCAAGGATGAACTCTACCTATAGTATGATAAAGAGTGCATAGGGGCCAAGCCAAGATTTTATAGGCTCAAGTCAACCCCGGAAGAGTCTCTGACAAATAAAGAGTAGAGATCACCTACCAGTTGGTGGTAAAAATAGAATTGGTGAAATGTATGTACTTATTGGTATACTCGTAGTACGAGTAATATGCTTATTCCTAACCCGTTGAGGAACGAAGCGCGTTTGATTCTTGTCCACCGAATGGTCAATCAGTAGGTACATAACCTTACAACAGAGTTGATCCGTTAAAGATCATGGGCAACCTACACTTAACCGTTATTTCAGTCCGTTTTTTAAAATTTAAAGAACCTACCTACTATTATTAAAGGTATAATACAAGTAAAACTTCGTTATGAAGTGCTGACGAGCAATGAATTTCGAATTAAATTATGAATAACACCAGTAATTATACATTTAGGTTGTGTAACTATTAAGCATTTGTGGAAGGGTGGAATTGTGAAATAATCCCTGTTTTAGTATCAGATTGGTACTTGTATGGAAATGACGACATTACGTGTCCGAGGCGTATCAAAATGCGACTTTAATTGATGTTGCTCAACAAACACTTTAACTAGTACCGACAACATTAAAACTAACACACATATGAGTATATTTTACAGTCGATTGATATTTAAAGATTGGCACCAAAATTGCCGAAGTTAACCCCACATTCAAGCTGGTACACCTGTCGTTCACTGCTAGTCAAAAAATCCCCATCATTGTCACCAGGCTAACCTCTTGTTACTTGGGATCAATTCAATGTGGATTGATTGTTGTAGTATATAAAAATTATAAACAAATTATATTTTTTTTGATAATAAAATTTTTAGCATGAAAATAGCGTAATACGAGTAACAAGAAAAATATAATTGTAAACTATCTGTTTGTCCAATTCCACCCACATCCATCTAGTGGTTTCTATTATGATGGTGGTTACACTTAACTTTTCATCTTCTTAAATTAATACCTTTATAGAATTCGTAACATAAAACGTTATGCTACTAATTGTTACGATTAACACGCGGAATTCATAAGTTTTAGGTAATTTTCTAGTTTTATAAGTAGTACATTATGTTTTATGTTATTATACTTAGTTATAGTTTTAAAAAATAACAGATTAATCAAAAATCACTAGAAAACATCCAATTTTTCTTTTTCTCTACTCGATTTTTTTACTATCTGTACACTTAGGTCTACATTCCACATGTCACCATATCCCGTGTTCCTGGCGGACGGGGGCCTTCGTAAATTTGATTTTAATATTGAGCGCGTAATACCCTGTTTGCTTTACCCAGTAATTGATACAGCCCTCTTAGCATGAGTCTAATGCCTGTCATTATTTTCAAATTCATCGGCTTTGCCTTTAAACGATGGATTATTTAAGCTCGGCTTGTTTTAAAGTATAATTTTATTGGTATTCAGTTATAGTTACATGTACAATAACGCCTATGTCACCGAGAGAGTAGGCAGAGATGAATTACACACCCACATTTTGCCTGTTGGTTCCGAATTATCTGATTACCGTTACCAGGCACCGAAATGCACGTAAAAACAGTATACAGTAGAAATTCAATCACCATTATCTAATCCAACCCTAAATTTCAATAGCCTGGACCGATTAAATACCTACAATTTCTATTAAGTTAATATACGATTAGATATCTTCCAAAAAAACCTGTAGGAACTTACCTACCTAAGTAATTCAAGTAATATTTACAGTAAATCAGTAGTGTTAATGTAAAAATACATGTCAAAAATTTACACAGCAACCGACTTCAAACTACCGAAATGGGACCAAATAGTTGTCGGAATGGGACTTTTACTTGGGAATAAATACCTTCCATTTAAATTTTTTTTTTCAATATCGGTTCACCCAGTCCGTATATATGAGGTAACAAACATAAAAAAACATACAGTCGAATTGAGAACTTCCTTCTTTTTTAGAAGTCGGTTGAAAATACCTCTGCATGTGGAGTAAACAGATTTTTTATCATCTTTGCACGATGTATTTAATAGTTCAAGTATAATATTAAACGTATACATACGTATAATAATTAACAATTTTTAAACACCCATTACACCAGTAATCTTTATATATATAATTCTACTGTACGTGTGTATGTCACTGAACTCCTCCTAAACGGCTGGACCGATGTTGATGAATTTTTTTGTGTGTGTTCAAGGGGATTCGAGAATGGTTTTTTAGATTCACAATTTGGTTATTTTTTTTTTTGCAGGACAACGTCTGTCGGGTCCGCTAGTAATAATATAAAGTTCTGTTATAGAAGTACCACCTCGTTACATTGATTACATGGGCTTACAAGTATCAAATCTTCGACGAGATTGACATAGTGGGAGAAAAAAAAATGTTGCCATTTCACCACCAACTTCTCATACAAAACATGTCAAATATTGTCATATTCTAACCACTTCATAAACAATTTTTATAATAGTCAAAACGCAATTCATATCTAATACAGGTGAAGCTCCCCCTCGGCAGAGATTATGGCGGTGTCATCAAATATGCATAAAAGCGGTAAAATGCCACACTTAACCGCTCCCGACGCGTCGTGTTGTCACCTGCCTCGCCTCCTTAGTCCTCGTCTCCTTACAATCCCGTTCCAGACAGATGCTCAGACACACTGGTAATTAAAAATGCTCCACCGCATCGTAAAAACGTTGTTTTAATAAGCAGGTGTGAGTACTTTCATTTTTGGCTAACATATTATTTTTTCATAGAAGACGTAACAAGCTCGCTCTCTATTACTTGGGACCAAAGTTCCTGGCGAAGTGTGGGCGTAATGATTGTCGCTATCTACCTCTTCGGGGATAAAGACGTGATTTAGTGTGGAATATAAAGGATCCGACCTTTTGTGATAATAGTAAAGTATCTATATGTAAGACACAGTGCCCAATGCACATTTAAATTGAGATTTTGTGGAGAGTTTTCACTGGAACATATTGCCGGGATATAATACTATGTGTCAATTCAGGGCGCAGAGTGGTCGCAGCAAGATCTGAAAGACCTAAGCCAACCTCACCTATGTGTGCTGAACTGCCAATCAAAGGGCAAGGTTCTGGCAAACACAACAGTGGCAGGAACTGTATTATTTATAAATATGATGATTTGTAATTGAATCTTATTCTAAGACTTACCGTACTGCACACGTATGCGTTTAGAATCGTTGCAGTACAATTATTGACACCAATTTGCTTGAGTCTAGACACATTTTATTCAAACCTCTTCTGATGATATAAAACTGCTCAATAATTTCCAACTAATCGATTCAAATCAAAATACAGACGTGAAACAGAGTGCCTTACAGACACTACAAAACTATTGATATTTACTCACTCGTAACTTAATTACTTTGTGCTCATCAAGAGCTTCCATCCTACACGTACAAAGGTATAAACGGAACGTTTCGCGAGAGTCGCGCGTTCGCAAGTAGAAATCTACAATCCCATTATAACAATCACCTTCCCGTTCATTACGCGAGCTAAGATACTAAATTTAAATTAACAGCCCCTTGTTAGTTGAACTATGTACATCTGCACTGAAATTAATGTTCATTTGGTAAGCGAAAATCGGAGACTAGTGTCGCGGATTCGCGAACTGGTGAGTTCTTGACACAATACCGCGTATATGCTGTACTTATTTATGTTACATTTATTATGAATATTTTCAACAGCGTGGGGCATTATTTTTTCTTGTCTATACGTATTATAAAAATGTAGTTTGTTTACTCGGGCTCCAGATGGGTGCGGAGACTGATTGATTTATACTTTGTTGCGGTAGTAGGCAAGTGAAAAGAAATCATAGGAACCGGGGTGACCGCTAGTTGTAGCTAAGTGTTTATATAGAACTAATAATAGATTGCTCTTAGTAATTTCACGTTAAATGTATTCTAGACGTTGACTTGATGTCATAGACAGCCATATTGGTAGAGACAATAGATCTAGGATCCCGCTTCCGTCATTTACTCAATGAATCAACTGCAAACCGCAAATGGTTTATGGATTTTCCTGCAACTATTATTACAAAGCTTTAACAATGGTTTCCTTTCCTCATACTACATTTAGTGATGTCGGCATTTGGTGGTCTAGTCAGAAACAGCCAATTTAAACGACGTCTCCACCGCCGTCTTTATCGTATCTTTAATGAACACTCATAAGCGCAGCGCTAAACGTATTGTGTTGGCGAGACGTTAGTAAACGGCACCTAGCTTTGTGCAGTACCCAAATGAGCTGAAGGAATTCTCTAGATTTGTGTATGTTATAATTTAAAAAAAAAATTCTTTATTGAGACATAAAATACTTTTGTTTTAAGTTTAAAGCATCTTTATTGAATAAACAACAAGAGTACATATAGCTTCCACCTTCGGGATTCAAGCCAACTTAACATGCAAGTGGTGCACCTACCGATCAACGAACAATACTTTGGCAAGCTTAAATGATACTGATCTAAGTTGCGCATTTGTTATCAAATTACAACCTGTCCCAACAAAAAGTAGCAAAAGAATACCATCACGTATGCCGCCCCAGCAGTGTAACAATGTAGGTCTACATAGGAAATGCTAATAGGGGCCCATTCGGTACAAATTGATACTCGATCGTCGCTCATATAAAACACTCCGCGAGTAAGATCAGCCCATGAATAATAAAGAATTGCCGAATGCTGTCGACGAGACGCGACGCCTAGTGCGGTACATATACGACGAATGACGATCAGTTACAGGTTGCTTTATTTAAGTATTTTGGTTAAGGTACATAAAACCCATATCATATAATATCGATTATATTACACATGCAATAAATACTAAGAACCAGTTGAATTATGAAATTAGCATACTTAGATTACGACGCGAGCTAGATTTTTAAACTAATTTGTAACCCTAAATATATAGGTACGTGACGGAGCATAAAATTCGATTCTGCGACAAAATGGCAGTATTTTGTCTAACACTTAAATAGGATTTCAAAACATCTAAAACAATTGTGCTTTAAATTTCAGTAACCGTTTTACTAAAAGTTCTAGTTAATTATACAGTATTTATTTCCATAAATATGTAAATAATGACATGTCAAACATCCAATAAAACAAAAAGAACAGGAAGATGGTAGTAGAAATATTTAAGTTAATCCCAATACAGCTCGGTGCAAAAAAAAATTCGTCGTAACAAACCGGCACTTTACTAAAATCGCCCTTATTCTCCTCACGTCCACTATAGAACATAATTCAGATTTTCATACAGAGCCATGCAAGACCTCTTGTGTTTTCATTTTGTTAAACTCTCCCCTTGTGACATAAAAATACCCCGAACGGTTGTAAAATACTGTGTCGACTTAACTGCGTTTTATTGTTCTATGATAATTTTATAACACTATTGCGCTATGCGGTGTGATTTTATACTGATCTGTGTGTAAACAATACGAGAAACTAGTCAACCCGTGTAACTACGGTTCTTGCAACTGGCTCGAAACATCGGGGAATAAAGACGTATATTAATTAAGATAGAAATTATAAATAATTCACCAAAACTTAAATATCATCGGCAGGATTCGAACCCACGGTCTTTCCCTTACAGGAGTAACGCTCTGACCAACTGAGCTACGATGACCAATATCGACAACATCCAATCTTTGTTTCATATCTTAATTAGTTAAAGTAAGTAGTTAGAGTTTGGCAGAATTTCGGATAACATAGTCCACAAAAATCCGTGAAGGATCTTTTTAAGGGATTTTTCTGGACAAAGGGAATCCAACGCGTTTTTTTTAATCCGCGGCTTTAGGCCGTGTCCGCACCTACGTCCTTTGCCGAGCGCCTCCGGTAGACACTGAAAGAATTCACCATGTGGCCACTGCGTGGTGGTCGGGTGTTACCCGCATCTTTAGGGTCGGGTTTTATCCCGCGTCGGTGAGTGAAGGCGTGCGTGGGGTTACCGTGGGGTCACCCCGCTGCGTGATGTGGATCACGCAGCCTTCTAGCCTGCTTCTGTAAGGACGGTGGGTTGCTAATCCATCGTCCTCAGGCCCCGATCATGGAGGTCGATGGTCCTGGGCGTAGTCACGTCTGCAGCGCCCTCACCGCACACTTCGGAACTCAGCGGGGTGGGTACGCTCCCTCACCCTACCGGCCGCTTCCTTTACGAGCATTAACTGCTGGTAGAAGGAAACGGCCGCGTTCCACTGGCTCCCGCTAGAGACCATGGCTCGTAGCATGGTCTCCAGCGAGGGCCCACAACGAGGTCCCAGCGCTGACTCGTCCACGCTGAGAATTCCACCAACGTGTGGAATGCCGTGTCTTCGCCGGAAGCCTCGCAGTGTTGACACGCGGGTGTGACCTCACGTTGCATGCGAAACAGATACTCACCGAAGTTTCCGTGCCCGGTGATGATCTGTGTCGCACGGTACGTGAGATCACTGTGCTGCCTCTGCAGTCACTCGTCCATGATCGGTCTCACCGCCGCAATGGTGGTGGTTCTTCACTTTGGTTGCTCAAGTCGCACCTTCCATGTCTCTATGAGAACCTGGCAGAGTTGGGACCGCTGGTCCACGATTTCTCGAGACGAAGGCCTGTGGTTCCGCTCCAGCGCCTCCTTGTGCCATTGAAACAATGACGCAAGGGCTTCCAGATCCCATGGAGGGGTCGCGGCTAGGAGACATGCAGCCTCTAGGGAGATCGTGCGGTACCCTCTTATTTTCCTGACGGCCAAGGTCCTCAACGATCTGTGTAAAATAGCAGCGTTGTTGGCCGTCAGTCTCGCCGCCATCTTTGATAGCGTGATCTAGAAATTATGATATGATACATGATGATAGACCTGCCAATGACATAAACTACTACATAATGAGTAACTACTCTAATGTAGTTAAACCTCTGTCATAATAAATTATTCATACATTTAACCCCACAATTAATTAATTATATGTAAAATTACCCGCAGTGAGTGAAAACTGATGTCACGCGAATCAGTTGACATTAAATCAGTCGCGTTGTAATCCCTCTTATTTATCTAACGTAATCATACGCGTAGAGGTTCGTAGAGCTACGAAAGTGCTACGGTATAATGTCGTAGCATAAAGTTAAAATTCAAATAATTTCAACTCTAAATTAAACTATTGAAAATTTAAATTTATTACCAAAAAATACACTTCAAAAATTGACACAGTAACTGACTTCAAACTAACGAAATGGGACCAAGTAGTTGTCGGAATTGGACTAAATTGAAATGTGGTCACATTTTGTCGACAAACATAAAAAACATACAGTCGACTGCTCCTTTATTGGAGGTCGGTTGGATATATCACGCCTATATCCTCGACGAGGCAGGCATACCTACACTTCACTAGTAATTTCGTTGGTCCCATGTAATAGGGGGGGGCAAGCCTATTGCCGTTATTGGCACTATAGAAAATCCATAACCACCTGTAATTTAAACCAAATTTCCAACAGTCATGACATACCACTAAATAGAATCTCAGCAATCCGAGCGAATGCCGATAGTAAGACGTAACTGAATATAATATATCTAAATTTTATTCAGAAAATTTCACATTCTGTTTAATTATTGCCTCCAAAACCCCCGTAGTTAATACTCGTACATCCTTTGCGTATTTGTATAGTAAGTAGTGGTGTGTAGTGTTTACCTGTGGAATCCGTACAGACAATTAGCTCTTTATGCGATTAAACACTCTGTGGCGTGTCGACATGTCGAGCTCTTACACCTCACTAGTCAATGTGGTGATTTGTAAGGATTTACACGTGGATTGCTTTGTTAACGTTTGGAACGATTTTCGAATTTCGAATTTCGAACGAGTATTTGAATATTTTGATATAAATAAAGAATTATACCTACTTGTAGACTATTCCACAACTTTATTTGATTTAGTTTCACTGGTTTCGTTTTCCAGCATTATCAAAGGAGTTTTACTTCACTATGACTTCCTACAGGCTCACTGCTTAACTGTAGCTTAAAGAAATTCTTAAAAAAAATGTCCAAATAGAATGCATGTGTAAATTCTATTTCACTAAAAGGGTAGGCAGTAACAATTCACTAGTTATTATTATTGAATTAGTCCCATGTAATAGGGAGCGAGCCTCTTGCCGTCGGTGGGGGCTTGTAGAAGACAAGTACCCTCCTATAAACTATTAAACTAAAAAGTCCTCATTAAAAAAGTTACGTAACGTTCTAAACAAAACTCTATATCAATCACGTATATTTCCTGATATAAATCTATATGATGATATGATATATGATATAAATAATAAATGATATAAAAAGTGATATAAATCACACCTCTTACCTACTTCCTACGATTACCTCACGACCTCAGTAAACAAATAAAAACAAATCAATGAATATCCGTAACAATTAACACTAAAAGTTATTCGTAACTAATTAGTAAGTTTGTAAACAAAGGCTGAAATGGAAATCTCGACGTGGCATTACCGTACTCGTAGACCACACAATGTGTTGTTATCTAAGAGTGGCGTGTAGGTGGGACGTCAAATGTGCATTCATTCAGGAGGGGTGTGAGTGACGGTCGGACGAAGAAGGAAACAGCACAAAGGCCCGTCACGGAATGCCAGGAGGTGTCTCGTCAGGCAGACCATAGAGCACACTAAAGAACTGGCAGGATGACGCTTTGGAATGGAACAGAAAAGAAAAAGACTTCGCAGTTAAAATTTTTTTTTATTGAACGCATTTATATTGTTAGCAGTGACGTGTTTCATTTTGAATTTTAAGAAATAAATGTAATAAAATATTGAATAAAACTCTCGTGGAATATTATGTAGGGATTAATGTTTTTGTGAGAAAATAGGAGAAACATTTAGATACATGGAAGACATGAGTAATAGTGTAAGAGTCAATCAACATAATCACATTTTTAACTTTGCACTTTCCTTGACTGAATTTTTTAATATTATTATTTATGTAAGTACTTTTTTGCATTTTTTATTTATAAAAAAATAACATATTTAAAGTAACCATCTACACATTATATTGGTCTATGCATTGGTACAAAATTTACAAGCAAGAAACCCGATATGACATGGAGTGCATCGTCCTTCAACACTAAGGAGCATAAAGATATTGAAAGTGCATTGTCATGAGCACTATTGTACTCCAGCGCGAATCGTCCGCGATAACACGCCGACCGCTACCGGCCACATTGTCTCCCTAATTGTTATATTTTGAACAAAGAGCTGTAGAAACAAACGTTGTGAACGCTTGTTAGCTCCTATAGGCTAAATGCTCACTGAAATAACATGTCCTCAAACAATTGCACGACATTTTCAATACGTTAGGAAATTGGCTATACGCGATGGAAATGAAATAGTCAGTTCGACCGCTTTTGTTATGCAATATCGACTCCACTATGAGCTTAAACATTGCAAGTTAATCGTTCAATAGATCCAATCGACAAGAGTGAAGCCAGTAAAAATGAAATTAAATTGTGTATTCTGCAGAGTAATAATGAATCATCGAGAATTGGCCGTCAATATGGCGGTAATTATGTTCATTTTCGAATTTCGAACATTTCGACGTTTATTCGTTTTAAAAGCGAACGGTGGCATGCAGCCCTCGTTCCATGGCATCAATCATTTTTAGAGGGTTTCGCTTATCCAAGTTTTCTTACTACCGCCGTCCTCTACTTCTAACTTTTACATCGAATGATCTCCGTTGAACCAACAGAGCGTTCGCTGTAACCGCGTTTTGTATTATTTTTTGTGAATAAATAATATTATTTCTCGAGGGAAAGGGGATTGGATTTCGTTAAATATGGTTTAGTAATTGAATTGAAATCTCTCAATGTCGACGTTCAATTAAGCTTTAGATTTCGTTCTTGATAAAGGTATATCCTTTGTTTCTCGCAATTTAATAAATTAATTTCTTAATAAGAGTCTATTTTAAACTTCACTCTATTGAGGGCCTCTAGATATATTCAATTAGGTACTTTATTTACCAACCAAATCTGCCTCTACAAAATCTGCGAATTAGTGATCTGTGGTAAGTTGTAGTTTGTTGAAGCATGTCCGAACTTGATCATAATAATATATAGTTACCTATATTACTGTACTGTGGAAACCACTTGTATATACTTCACGTATATACGCAGATTTTACGTTCTGGTTTCAGTTATAATATTCAAAATACTTAAACGTTAATTAAAGGTTTCGCATCGTAGTTGGTTAATGCTTTGCAAGATTACCGTCGCGAATGAATTATAACCTTAAACACATTAATTACACTATCCATTACGGCATCTGTCAAAAGTGATTAATGTTAATGTCGGACGTAAGATTTTTAACTAAGTTAAGATTAAAATAGCTTAGGGTATTATTTGTGAGCGCTCGGAGCGATGGATCCGTCATCTCTCCCTTGCAAATTATAATGACACATCCGCCGGGAGGTTTTAAGCCAATTCAACTTTGAGGATTTCTGATACCATGGGCAATGGTTTTCCTTAAGAAAATTTTAAGGTAAAATATAAATTACGAGGTATTAGCTTGATTTCAAACATTATAATGAAATTTGAACTTGAAGTGATATTATAATCGTAGACTGATGTAAACAGTTTTAATTTTTTATTCGACAATTTATGAAAAGCTAGGTTTTGTGGCAGAAAATTCATTTACCTTTGTTGTTTAAATAAACTTTCAGTTTAATTTTCAAATAAAAATAAAATAAAAATAAGTTAATAATCAGTGTATAGTCCGAGACGCCCAGGACTTTAATTGGCTGTGCCATAGCGACTGGCACGTAAGATTTTGTTGCCTTTCATCAACATTTCATCGCAAGGCACGGGTGTAAATTTTTTTTCAAAACTACAATATTGCTGCTACTTTTTCTTAAGTTCATTCGGCCATTTTGGACATAACCCATTATAAATGTGCCCGGTTACGGCAATAGACTGGCCCCCTGTTACGTGGGACTAAAAATACTGGCAAGTTATGGGTGTGTAATGCACCTCTGCCTACCCCTTCGGGGATATAGTCGTGATATGTATGTGTGTCTATTTCAGAAAACTTACTTTAAATCATAAAGCACAAAATTAAATGTAAAATATATCTAGCATCAAAAATGTACGAGTATATTCAAAATTTCAGTGTTTTCATTTCTGTGTTCAGTGTGAGGGTCACTATTTTTTACCAACCACGTCAAATGATGGCGGGGGTGAGCAAAATGGGTTACTTACTTAATAGGGAGTTATTATATAGATACTTATAATAACTACCAATTCAACAAGACCAATACAAACAATATTGATTCACGAGGGTTGCGTTTACGAGAAACAATTTGCGGTAAAAATCCGCACTGATAGACGCGATATGAGCAACGGGAGATTTTTTTACTTATTTTTTGCCGCATAGGGGAGATCGCGAGAGGCTGATCTTTGTTTTATGAGAACGATTAAGAAAAGCATATTTGAAGTGTGTACTTGGCATTATTTGCGCTCCGAGAGGGAAGGTACGCTTCATTGATCTGTAATCGTTTTTCGCATTTATTGCTGTACGAGGGTCGTGAGTATGGTTGAGTGTATAGGCTTGTGGTAAATTAGCCATTTGTTCTAGTAAAAATTAAAATTAGAATCTTGTTCGCATCATAATTCAGTGAGGCTAAGAATGTGATCCTGTTATTTTCGCAGTTAATTTCGCGGCGTTAAGCGTTGTATTGTGGAGCAAGGCGTCTGCTCGCTGTGATTAGAATGCTAAGTACGCATTGTGAAAGGGTTCTCTTAATTGTGCGGTGTTCCTTGTGGACCGCACCCACCAGACTCCTTCCACACGCGTAGGTACTATTCAACGCGGTGACGATGTCTGAATAAATAATAATTGTGGTTTAACAATTTATTTAAAAACTATTATATATGCAGTCAGACTGATATATATCATGGTTATTGATTAGTAAATTGAATACTTCAATTAATTTAAACTGCTTAATATCAAATAGCTGTGAATACATACATACTACCTCTTAGTTTGCACTTTTTGTACAGATTCTCGAGACCAAAATTTCATTCATCGAGATTAATGTAATAAAACAACATAATATCGCCAAAAGTAACTTGGAATTTCAACATCTCACGTATTACAACCCATTGATATAAGACTCGTAAGTCGTAAGTAGTTATATTTCACGAATGTCTCTTCCCGCTTACCATTAAGGGCAAAGCAATCACGACGGAGACATTTTAATAGTCAAAAAATTAATTGCAAGTGGCGTCCTCGTGATTTAGGCGACTGAAATGCGGTCGTTAGTGCGAATTGAACGAAAGGGTGGCTTTACCCACCCCATTATAATTTAACTTGTAAAAAATTTGATCAGAAATGAAGTTTAACATTGATACCTACGAAGCTTTAATTTACTTAATAAATCTGATTAATTTTGACACAGAAAACGATTTTGTTCAAAAACCTACCTTATCCTTATGTTGACCAATAGAGGGAATCTCAGTTTCAAGTTTAATTCGAGTTAAATGTTGAATCAACCAATTCTTTTTGAAACAGAATACCCTTCAATGTGGGTGTTTGACAAAGATAGAATTATTTATTTGGGAAAATACACCTACAATATTCACTCTTGTTTGGTTTGCTTTTCAAATAAATATGAATGGAACAATTTCATAAATTAATGCGCGATGTTTCTTTTGTTATTGTAGTAGGGTATAACGTAAAATGAAGGCGTATTAATTATTCAGCGCCACACTCGACGCAATCAGAATAAGTGCTGATGTTTCTGTCACCCGCTGTGGTTGTGGCTGCGGTGGCAGTGGCGTTCAGTACATGATTAGAATTCTTAAGCTGAGCCGAAGGCTCTTGATTAGAGGAAATTAAAATCATTATACGCCGGCGCGCACCGCACCCGCGCTCCACAATACCGTCGCTCTACCCGACTGACGTAAAAATAAGCGGGAATCGTACATAAAGAAGGAGGCCCGCCGGAAACGGAAGCGGCACCATCTTGAAGCCGCCGGGCGGGAAAACAATGGATTCGTTAATTAACATTTTCTTACGCCTCGCGGCTGTCGAACGAACGGTTTATCGGACAAAATATTTATGACGTAGACGCAATGAAAATTCCACCATGAAATTGCACAATTGAAATTTCGCCTTAATAGTTAGAGATGAAGATTAAGAAATTGTTAATGCCCTCTGTTACATTTTTTCTGCTTTTTGTAAGGTCTAATTTTCAGTTACTTGCCTATATTATACAATGGGCAAAGGTTGCCCACCTTAATTATTACACCCAATGGAACTAAATTTTAAAAGTTTTTCACACAAATATTCATCACCCACGGAGCCTTTTCCCAATATAGTTGGGGTCGGGTTTCCAGTCTAACTGCGATGCGGCTGAACTTTGATATTTCTCGTGGAGCGGCTGTCATCTGAACTTCACCACTCATGGGCGATATCGAAGTTCTGGACTTAGACCAGTCGGATTTTGTGTTAGGGCTCTAAATATAACGCGGCCGTGTCCTTCTGCGAGCAAGTCATGCTCGCGAAGGAGGCGGCCGATAGAGAGAGGGAGCGTACCCTCCCCGCTGAGTTTCGTAGTTGGCGGCCAGGGCACCGCAGACTCATCTACGCCCAAGACCATCGACCTCCATGATCGGGGCCTGAGGACGGAGGGATAGCCACCCGCCGTCCTTACAGAAGCAGGCTAGACGGGGGGCCTTTGCCCCACAGCACGCAACCAGATTCACTCACCGACGCGGGATAGAACCCAACCCCAACGAAGCCGGATTTTCATTCCGACCAAACCCCCGAAGAGGCCACACAGCTGGCCAAAGTCCGCTGGACGCCACTGGAAATACCTTCTAGGGTCACCGGAGACGCCGGCAGCAATGGACTTGGGAGCGGCCTAAATACCCGTAACGACTGCCATATATGTTCGTATGACAACTGGGACCGATGGCTTAACGTGCTCTTTGAGGTTTCAATGTCCTAATAAATGGTCACCCATCCTAAGACCGATCTAGCTAGATGTTGCTTAACCTTTGCAATGTGTTAACCTACTCATTTACCACTAGACTACGTGCGCCTCACCAACACTACTGAACCAAATTGGATGAAATTTTGAATTAATTGTGTACAAAACAATGTTCAATATTGTAGTCATGATCGTGATCGTGAACATCTCTCTCTCTCTCTGTTTTAATGTCAGTAAACAGTTAAAATTGTCTATCATTCGTAACCATAAAATATTACAAGCTCGGTGCAAACAATCACATAGATATGCCACAAATATGCGTGTAACAAATAACTGAGTGTGCTTACAAACGTATCAGTGGTTGTAATAGAGACAGAGTGCTCGCCCGGGGCCAAGCGTGAAAAACGGTCCCATCAATAACACGCTATCGGTCAGAACAGACGTGTGCCTTTGCCTATCGATGTCTGATTGATTGTTCAGTCTATTGTCCATCGTACAATGACAATTATGTTACGATGAACAACTTTGTAACGTTCTATTTTTAAATATGTTTTTTTTGTAACGTTCTATTTTTTGAATTTCTTATTGCCAGTGGCTTTAAACTTGTATAATCGGCGTGTGGTCTGCCAGTAATTGTGTTTGCCTCTTGACCTTTAGATAAATAAAGTCTTATGTTACCTTGTTATATACCTACCCACAAAATTAAGCCCACATTACGCCAATTAACTGTTGGTCCCGCGTATCCGGAGCTAGCTTATTCCAGTTTCTTTGTGTGTATTTTGTCAGAACCTTGTCCGTCTCTCAGCAGGTGCACCGCGTGCATGTGAGGAAGACTTGGGCCGTAGAAATATTGATAGGACCCCTTAGTACCCATGATGAAACGGGATCTTCACACGCCTTAGACTATGTGATTTGTGATGTAGAGGCACATATACTCGTACGTCGTCGTTGGTAATAGTCCGAAACGCCCAGGACTTTAATTGGCTGTGCCATAGCGGCCGGCACGTAAGATTTTGTTGCCTTTCATCAACATTTCATAGCCAGGCAACAGGTTTAAATTTTTTTCAAAATTACAATATAGCTGCTACTTTTTATTAAATTCATTCGGCCATTTTGGACATAACCCATTATAAATGTGCCTGGTGACGGCAATAGGCTTGCTCCCTTTTACGTGGGACTAAAAACACTGGCAAATTGTGGGTGTGTAATGCACCTCTGCCTACCCCTTCGGGGATATGGACGTGATATGGACGTGATATGTGTGTACAGTAACACAGTATGTGGATGAATGAATATTTATTGTTGACATGCATTCGCTTTTATAATAATGTAAACAAGTACTTGAAAATTCCCGATGATACAAAACTGGTTTAGGTAGGTGTGGCTTACCTATACTTATGTTGTACCTACGAGTTGTTTACTTGTTGAAGTGCGTGTGCACATCTTTTTTTTTTTTTTTTTTTTTTTTAGTTCCGCGACCAAGGCCGCGGCCGCTTTAACGTCCGTTGCCGGGCGTCTCTGGTTACAAGCAGAACGTATTTCCAGTGGCGCCCGGCGGACTTTGACCACCTCTGTGGTCTCTGCGGGGGGTTGGGTCGGGATGAGAATCCCGCGTCGTTGGGGTAGGGTTTTATCCCGCGTCAATGAGTGAATATGGTTGCGTGCTATGGGGCAAAGGCCCCGCAGCACGCAACCTTCTAGCCTGCTTCTGTAAGGACGACGGGTGGCGATCCCGCCGTCCTCAGGCCCCGATCATGGAGGTCGATGGTCTTGGGCGTAGATGAGTCTGCGGCGGCCTCGCCGCTGACTACGGAACTCGACGGGGAGGGCACGCTCCCTCTCCCTCTCGGCCGCCTCCTTCGCGAGCACGACTTGCTCGCAGAAGGACACGGCCGCGTTCTACCTACTCCCGCTGGAGACCATGGCTTGAAGCATGGTCTCCAGCGAGAGGGTATCCACGCCCAGACCCACTACGAGGTCCCGGCGCTGACTCGCCCACGCTGAGCACTCCACCAACGTGTGGAGTGCGGTGTCGTCGTCGGAAACCTCGCAGTGTTGACACCGGGGTGCGACCTCACGATGGATGCGAAACAGATAGCTACCGAAGCATCCATGCCCGGTAACGATCTGCGTCGCACGATACGTGAGGTCACCATGCTGCCTCTGCAGCCAATCGTCCATGATCGGTCTCACCGCCGCGATGATGGTGGCACCCCACTTGGGTTGCTCAAGTCGCACCCTCCATGACTCCATGAGATCCTGGCGGAGTTGGGACCGCTGGTCATCGATTTCTCGAGACGCAGGCCTGTGGTCCCGCTCCAGCGCCTCCTTGCGCCATTGGAACAATGACGCAAGGGCTCTCGCTTCCAGGTCCCATGGAGGGGTCCCGGCTAGGAGACATGCAGCCTCTCCGGAGATCGTGCGGTAGCCCCTTATTGTTTTGACGGCCAAGGTCCTCAACGGTCTGTTAAGGAGCGTTGAGTTGTTGGCCGTCAACCGCGCCGCCCATACGGGAGCCCCGTATAGGGCCATACTCCGCACGATCCCCAGGTACAGTCTCCTGCAGGAAGCGTTGGGTCCCTTTAGGTTGGGCATCAGTCGCGAAAGCGCGACCGATGCCTGTGTCACCTTGGGGACCAAACTTCGGAAATGTGGTCCGAAGTTCCATCGGCTATCAAGTACGATCCCTAGATACTTCATCGAGAGCTTGATGCCGATGCTAACGCCTCCCACATTTATGCTGGAACCTTCAGGTGGACCGTTCCGAGGTCTGTGAAAACACAGAACCTCGGACTTGTGCAAGGCCACCTCCAGTCCCAGCCGCCGTATCCGACCCACGACTTGAGCAACACCCGTCGTGACCTTGAGTGCTGCCTCCTGGTACGTTGCACCCCGCGCCGTGACGAGGGTATCGTCGGCGTAGCACGTTACGCCGACGCCCTCAGGCAACGCACCCCGCAGCACCCAGTCGTAGCCGATGTTCCACAGAAGCGGCCCCAGGACCGACCCCTGCGGAACACCGCACGACACATCTCGCCGAGCTGGCCCGAGCCAGCTGGGGAAAGCTATGGCCCTCTCAGAGAGATAGGCCCCGACAATACGACGGAGGTAGAGAGGCGTTTCGTGATACACGAGCGCCTCCCTAACGCAGCTCCATGGCAAGGTGTTGAACGCGTTGGCGATGTCAAGAGACACCGCCACCACCACCTTGCCCTGTGAGACTGCTTCCTCCGTCAGGCTCTTGACGCGCATGATCGCGCTCACGGTGGAGCGTCCCCGACGGAAACCGTACTGGTTGTCCGCCAGGTCTGGCCCCACCGTCGAGAGATGCTCGACGAGGCGTTCCGCGATAATTCGCTCAAAGAGCTTACACACCTCGTCGAGCAACACGTTCGGCCGGTATCCGGACGGTGAGTCCACCGGCCGCCCCGCCTTACGAATCAGGACCAGTTTCCCCGTCCTCCACACCTTGGGAAACTGGCCCCTTTCGAGGCATGCGCTAAAGAGCCCCATCAGTCGAGGCCCGAGTTCTTCGAGGGCCAGGACCCATGCACGGCCAGGAATGCCGTCGGGTCCGGGGGCAGTGATTTTCCGGCGTTTAAGCCGGAGTACTGCCGCACCTAGCTCCCCCACCCTGACTTCGGGTACGTCGTCTTCACTGATGCTATCCGCGTCGGGCAGAGACGGAGCCATGCGCGGAGGGACGTGCTCCTCCGCGCTCGTCGGAAACAGGGAGCCCATGACCCGCTCCAGCTGCTGCGGCTGGAGACTCTGGGTCAGTGGGGGCGCCCTAGGTCGGAGTTTCTCCCTGACCTGTAGGTACGGGCGCCCCCATGGGTTCTGCTGCAGGGTTTCCAGGAGCTCCTCGCGGGCCGCCGTCTTGGCCCGCTTTATTGTCTCCTGGAGATTACCTTTAGCCTCCCTGTAAGCCTGATAAAGCTCCGCCTCTCGGGTTGCCGCGTCGTCTGGGCGGCGATGCCTCCGGCGAAACCTGGTGTACTGGCGGCGGGCGGAGATGCATGCTGCGCGCAGCTGTGCAATCTCCGGCGACCACCAGTACACCTGCTTCCTTGCCGGTCTGGGTGTAACCCTAGGCATCGCCGCATCAAAGATTTGCGACATGGCTCTCCTGAACCACTCCGCCTCGGCATCCACATCGGCAGGCCGGTCCGGTGCCGGAATCCAGGCCTGCACGATGGATGCCTCCAGGAGAGCCTCCCGATCCAGATGGTGAAGTGCCCAACGCGGATCCGGGGGATTTTCCACCGGCTGTGGGAGGTCAGGTGGGGGGACGACATCGAATCGGATGTACCGATGGTCCGAGTGCGTCTCCTCACCCTCCTCCACGTGCCAGCCAGTAATACGGCGAGGGCAGAGGTCGCGAACGATACGTCCACGACCGAGCTGGTCCCCCGCCGCCAGAAGGTGGCGACATTCCCCCGGTTGAGGACCTCCAGACCACGTGTTCTGGTCCAGTCCTCAAGAAGCCTCCCCTTGTCCCTGGTTTCCCGGGAGCCCCACGCCTCACTCCAGGCGTTGAAGTCTCCCAGGAGCAGGACAGGGCGAGGACGGCACGCAGCGAAGACGACGTCGAGCTCAGTGAGCCATAGCTCAAACTGAGTCACGTCCAGTGTCGGCGAGATGTAGGTGGCCACGACTGCCAACCCGTCATATTCCGCCGCAACACACCCGCGGCCCCTTGCAATGATAGCAAGGCGCGAGTTGTCTGCGGCGGACCCCCCGAAGATAAAACAGTCCGAGCCGGACGGCTCGGCCGGTCGTCCACCGGGCTTCCCGGGTGGACGTAGTACGGCTCGGCGACCACGGCCAAGTTTATGGACCACTGCCGGATGCTCTGGTACAGAAGATCCTGAGCAGCGCGGCAGCGGTTCAAATTCACTTGCAGGATGCGGATATGGGCGTCAGACATTAATGGACGTCCATATCAGCATCCCGCCGAGAAACATCTGGCCGTGCAGTAGCGGCACCCCCACCGCTCTCAGCGGACGGACGAGGCTTTGGCCTCGAGGCGGCGCAGGTTGTGCTGCCGACCCGGTGGTCCGCAGTTTTGCCCTCCGCCTCGCATCTAAAGCAGCGAGGCGGGGCATCACAGGCACTTGCCTTGTGACCGGGCCGGCTGCAGCGGAAGCACCGATCGCCCACGGTGACTTCCGCTGTGCACTGCACTCCGACGTGCCCCACCACCATGCACCGGAAACATCTAGTTTCCCGGGCACGAAGGAGGTGCACCTGCGCCTTTAGGAAGCCCCCTACGAGGAGGCTTCGTCCGTCCGTCACTTTCAGTGCCGCCGCGACGGGGCACTGGACGACTGTCATCCCATGACCAGTGGTGCCGAAGGAGATGTCTCTAGCCTTCACCTGGTCACGGGGGCAGCCGCCCGCCTCCACGACGGCGGAGATTACTTCCTCCGTCGTGGCCGCGTCATCCAGACCCGTGATGCGCAATGCAGCGCATTTGGTGGGCCTGGTGACGCGGACGGCTTCTGCGTCCAGCGCGTCCCTAAGCTGCGCTGCTAGGGCGTCAGCTTTAGGGCCGCTGGAGGCGCCGGAGACCTCGAGGAGGCGAGCCCCGGTGCGTGTCGTCTTGCACCGGAGACCCCCCTGGATATCGAGGGCTGAGAGGTTGACTGAGGACTTCACGGTCCTCAGGACATCAGCGTACCCCACACCCCTCTCCACACCCTCCGTCGTCACCGTAAGGACGACGGCTGTGGAGCGAGGAGCGCGGGGCCTCTTCGGCGCCTTCGCCGCGGCGGCTTTGGCCACTTTCTTGGCCGCTTTCTTGGCGGCCTTCGTCTTCCTCTTCTTGGCCCCCACTACCTCCCATCCCTCCCGTCCGGAGGGATGTAAAGGAGCAGCGGGAGCGTTAGAGGAAGAGGAGGCGGCAGGGGTGCCGCTCTTCTTGCCGCGCCACTTGGCCTTCCGCGCCTGGGCCGCGGTCTCGGCCGGCAAACGGTACGCTGAAACGGACTGGGGCGGATCGGGGCGGCGGACAGCGGGTGTGCCGCTTGGTCCCGGAGCGGGAGAACCGCCAACAGCCGCCGCGTACGAAAACGCGGGCCGCGCTAGCGGAGGGCGGTACGCCCGGTCCTCCAGGACCGCGAGGCGCCTCTCGATCGCCGTCAGGACCTGTACCATTGTCGGCACAGGCTGTGGCGGCGATCCGGGTGCCGTGTTGGGCGCCGTGGTGGGCGCCGTGGTGGGCGCAGTGGTGGGCGCCTTGGTGGCCGCCGTGGTGGGCACCGTGGTGGGCACCGTGGTTGGCGCCTTGGTGGACGCCGTGGTGGGCGCCTTGGTGGACGCCGTGGTGGGCGCCGTGGGTATCGCTGCCTTCGGTGCTGGTCCAGCCGTCGGAGGAGGAGGCGGCAGCATGGGACCGGGAGGCGCCTTGACCACCTTGGTCAAGTCAGCGACCTCCCGCCACAGGTCATCCATCTGCTTTCTGGAAGCAGCGAGCTCCGCCTCCAGGCTCGTCACCTGCTTCCGGAGCCTCGCCTCCTCCTTGGTGACGCTCCGCGCGAGGAGCTTGTTGAGGGAAGATTGGGCTTCATCCACCAGTGAAGCCACAATCTTCTTCCTCCCCGCCACGTTCCTGTTGCCCCGCATGGCCGCGTTCATGCGGGCAAAAACGCTCATCAACTCCCGCGCGGCCGGCCCACCGATTTCCCGGCGACTTCGCTGGGACAGTTGGACCGAGGACGGAGGAGGAGTTGGCGGCCGCCTTCTGTACGCGTCGAGACGCGTACGCACCGTCTTGACCGGCACCTCCTCCTCCAAATCGCTGGAGAGGAGGGACCCCCACCCGGAGCAGCTGGTGCTACGGTCGCGCGGCGGCCCCCCCTTCTCCTCGAGGGTCCTCTTCTTCGTCGCAGAAGAGCGGCCCTTCTTCTTCACACTGCTGGGAGCTGACCCATCGTCAGTCCCAGCAGCATCAGTTCCTTGGGGCGTCGACATCGCGCTGCAACTAGGCAGCGCGGCGCGAGCCCCCAAATCGATAGGCATCGGAATCAATAGTTCGTGCATCATGTCGTCGGTTGACACTGCCCGGGAAAGGGCAGTGTCGGGACCGGAGGTCTCTTCGGGGTTATCCATATCAGGAACACAAAATCTCAAAGAATTTGGCCAATCGCAAGTACAGACTAGGACGTTCGGTCACCCAACTTGCCACTGCGTTACCGTGGTCAAGTTGGGGTCCAGGGCGGACGGCGAGGACGTAGTCACTAATCACTTGGGGCCCCGCCCCCGTGTGCACATCTAGCTATTGGTGGAATATTATGGTAGGTACTCGAAAGTTCTGGGCGCGCCTTCTTGTAGTATCTAGACGTATGACGTCAGAGATAAGGTATGTGCCACACTACTCCCCCGGTGAGACCGTAACTACAGGCGATAGTAATCTGGAAATCGCACTCTGCATCCACTTCTTGTTTTCTTTGTGTGGTCATCTACGGACTGGTAGTTCTGGACCTGTAGCTGGTCGTGTGTCTCGTCAGGGAGTTCTCTTGCCAAGAAACCTGGCTTTAAATGGTCTATAGTGACCTTTTGTGTCTTGCCTTGCACGTCAATATCGTATGTCTTCTCGTCACGCTGAACTACTCTGTATGGTCCAGAGTATGGTGCCTCGAGTGGTTTTTTTATAGGACCTTGGCGTAAGAAGACATGAGTGGCTGTAGGCAAGTTCTTGGGGCGTAGAAGGTTCTACTTGAGCTGGTGTGCCATAAAGTTGGCTGTGGAGTCATTGCCATATGTAGGCAAAGTCTGCCGACTAGCTCTCTCATGTCCACTGGATCTTGAGGGCTGGTGGTAAGGAACTGTCCAGGCAAGCGTAGTGTCTCACCGTAGACAAGTTCTGCTGCTGAAGTCTGCAAGTCTTCTTTACATGAGCTTCGTATGCCTAGAAGAACCCATGGAAGTGCTTCAGTCCAGCTTGCTGTAGCGTGACATGATATGGCCGATTTGAGCGTCTGATGCATTCGTTCCACGATTCCATTGGCTGCTGGATGATAACTCATTGTGAGATGATGGGTAGCACCTAGAAGCGACACCAGGTCTCTGAAGACTTTTGACACGAACTGCCGTCCGCGGTCTGTGGTGATGTGCTCAGGGCATTCATAGCGTGCTATCCATCCTGATATTAAAGCGTTCACAACGGTCTCAGCTGTGATATCTTGCAGCGGATATGCCTCAGGCCAGCGTGTTGCGCGGTCGACTATAGTGAGGCACTATCTGTAGTTGGACGACAAGGGTAGCGGACCTATGAGATCAAGGTGTATATGTCAGAAGCGACCTGATGCAGTGTCGAAGGCACGTAGTGGAGCTGATGTATGACGAACTACTTTGCTTCGCTGGCACGCCTTACACTGCTTTGCCCATAGTCTGCAATCGCGTTTTATGCCTGGCCAAACAAATCTTTGCGTCACTTTAGTTGTACACTAGCTTTCGCACCGGGATGGCTCAGGTTGTGCAGAGACAGGAACACTTGCTTCTGAAACGATTTTGTGACGAATGGCCTTGTCGTGGAAGATACGTCACAATAGACTTCGGTGTTGCAGCCTGGCAGTTTGACTTTCTTCAGGTGCAGGGACGAACCGATTTCAAGATAGTCACGTAGCTCGGAGTCTGTGAGCTGTTCTTTAGCTAAGGCATTGTAGTCTAAAGGTTGTGTCAGCTCTTCGATTCGGGATAAGGTATCGGCGACTACATTTTTCTCTCCATTGATATACCTGATGTCAGTTGTAAATTGACTGATAAAATCAAGGTATCGAAACTGCCTTGGAGAACATTTATCTCGGTTTGTTTTGAAGGCAAACGTTAATGGCTTGTGATCAGTGGTAACGGAGAAAACTCATGCTTCAACCATGAACTTGAAATAGCGTATAGCCTCGTGGATAGCTAAGAGTTCTCGGTCGTACGGACTATATTTCTTCTGGGATGGACTGAGTTTTCTTGAGAAGAACGCGAGAGGTTGCCAATCTTGACCTTTACGTTGCTGTAAGACTGCGCCCATTGCTGTATCAGATGCGTCCGTCTGGATTTGGAGCTCAGCTTTTGGATCAGGATGTGCCAAAAGTGCGGCTTCAGACAGACTTTGCTTGCACTTCTGGAATGTTTCCAAAAGGTTTGGTGTTAGGGTAACTGGGTGAGATCCTTTGATCTTTGGTCCAGTTAGTAACCCATTGAGTGGAGCTTGAAGGGCTGCAGCTGCTGGGATGGAACGTCGATAAAAATTAAGCATACCCAGGAAACGTCGTAGCTCTTTAACCGTTTTAGGTATTGGAAAGTCCAATATGGCTTTGACTTTGCTGTCTAGCGGTTGTATGCCTGCTGCGGAGACTCTGTATCCCACGAATTCAACTTCTGGTGTCCCAAAGACGCACTTACTAGTGTTAATGAGTACACCGTAGTCGTTTAGCCTTTAGAACAGTTGTCTTAGGTGTTCTTGATGTTGAGTTTCGCAGTTACTGCTGACCAAAATGTCATTTAGGTATGCGAAACAGAAGTCCAGGCCTCTGAGTACCTCGTCCATGAAGCGCTGGAACGTCTGGGTGGCGTTGCGGAAACCGAATCCCATAAATGGGAACTCGTACAATCCCATGGGACTCGTTATTGCAGTCTTCAGTATGTCTTCTTCAAAGACTGGGATTTGGTTGTACGCTTTTACGAGGTCGATGGTCGATAGTGCTGCCAGTGAGTTGGTACGTAAAATCTTGCAGGTACTTGATTGGATACTGATCTGGAATTGTGCGTGAGTTCAGTAGTCTGTAGTCTCCACAAGGTCGCCATCCATCATTCTTCTTGCGTACCAAATGGAGTGGTGAAGACCATGGACTGTCGGATTTACGTGCGGTACCGTTTTGCAACATGTCCTCAAACTCAGCTTTCGCAATCTTTAGGCGTTCTGGATCCAAGCGACATGGGCGACTGGCTACTGGTGGGCCAGGAGTGGTGCGTATATGGTGCACCGTTGACTGCTTCACGACCTTGGGTTTACCAGCAGGGCGCGTGACGTCCGGGTACTGTCTCAACAAACGATGGTACACGGTGTTATCAGTGACAGTGTGGACGGATGAAATACCCTCAGTTGGAGGTTGATGTGGAGCAGCAACTGTTAGTGTTGTAATTCCATCAATCAGGCGTTGGTTGCGGCAGTCGACTAATAAACTGTAGTAGCCTAAAAAGTCGACGTTGATGATTGGCTTTGTGACGTCAGCCACAATAAAACGCCATGTGAACGCGCGGCGAAGGCCTAAATCTAATGTCAGTGGCAAGTCACCGTAGGTGGCAATGATTGTTCCATTGGCAGCGAACAACTCATTCCGGGTTTTCATACGTGGCACCCGAACCGCGGATCGTGGGAAGACGCACAGGTCTGAACCCGTGTCAATGAGGTATTGAATCTTCGTCTTGCGATCCGTTATGAACAGGCGGCTCGAAATAGAAAGGCAGTCGTTTACCGCCACTAATAGCTGCCTGGAAAGTTTTCCGACTTCTTAAACATGCAGGGTTGTGAGCATTTACGTGCTTTATCCCGGAACCGATTATGGTAGTAGCAATGTGAGTTATCACCACTAGTACATGAGCGCGACCTCGAGCGGTTATGTCTGGGAATGCTTCTGTCGTTTCTGGAACGTGAGCGGGAAAGTCTATGCAGGTCCATGCTCATTGCCTCCAATCTGCGGCTGAGGTCCGATACGGTACGAGTGAGCATGGCTATGTCAGTACTTTCGGCAGTCGTCGATGTTGTACTTGCTACTTGCCTAGGGACTGGCGCACTTACTGGCGCGGTTACTGGAACGACGTCGTTCACGCGATCCGCTAACTCGGATAGGTCTTCCAGAGTCATTTTACACTGCTGTGCTGCTATGCAGGTCTGCAAATGTGTAGGCAGCCTACTAGTCCAAATGGATTTGATGAAATCTGAAGGAACATTAGAACCAGCAAGTAGTTGTAAGTGCCGGAGGAATTGACTAGGCTTCCTGTCACCCATCTCTTCGTACATGAGAAGCTGTTGTATCCTCTTTTCTTGCGAGGCTGACAGTCTTCGTATGAGCTCGGTCTTCAACGTATCGTATTTGTTTGAAGTCGGTGGAGAAACGATCAAATCGCGTACTTCCGATGAATGTTGCGGTTCGAGTTGAGCCAGGACGTAGTTAAATTTTGTGTCGTCGGCGATTACTCTGGATAGCACAAATTGTCCCTCCATTTGTGCGAACCATAGCTCTAGGTCATTGGGGTTGAACTTCGGGATCTTGACTCCTACTCGGTTAGCTTCCCCCAACACTACATCCGTAATCGTAGCTGCGGCTGTACCTGGCTGTCCGGAAGAATCCGTCATTTTGCGGCCGGGAACAACGCTCGATGATGATGATTACGCGGTTTGTTACTGTAGTTCAACCGGGAACGGCGCTCAGATGATGATGATGATGCGGCTTGTAACTGTGTTTCAACCGGGAACAGTCCTCTGATGATGATTATTATTGTATTCAAGCACTGGTTGCTTGATATCGAGTGTCACCAGTAAAGTCGAGTGTCACCAGTGACGTCGGGAACTTCGGCAAGTTATTTGAAATCTTTGAACGTCGTGGGTCACCAGTGTAGTGGTTGTTGGGAGGTATATTGGGACGTTTACAGTATGTGGATGAATGAATATTTATTGTTGACATGCATTCGCTTTTATAATAATGTAAACAAGTACCTATAGTACTAGAGTATTCCCGATGATACAAAACTGGTTTAGGTAGGTGTGGCTTGACAATAGGAACAAGTTTAAATACCTATACTTATGTTGTACCTACGAGTTGTTTACTTGTTGAAGTGCGTGTGCACATCTAGCTATTGGTGAAATATTATGGTAGGTACTCGAAAGTTCTGGGCGCGCCTTCTTGTAGTATCTAGACGTATGACGTCAGAGATAAGGTATGCGCCACAGTAGTAAAGAATAACCAGTGTCCAAGTGTTCTTCTAAGCCATGTCTCACCACCCCCCTATAGTTCTCTGCCTTGCGCTTAGTGGCCCAAACAAAAACACTCGTTTTAGCACTTATAGACCATGGAGAGCTCCAAGGGAAATACCTAGTTAATATAATTTCCTATATGCAATTTATGGGCAAAGTTTTATCAGGTTTTATCTGAGTGCTATTTGAAAACTCGTATCCACCAATCACTGGTGGGAACTAATAGCACGTCTGACATTCATTGGCCTGACCTCATAACAAATAGCCGTTATTTGTCAAATTGAACCGCCTGCACCGTAACACAGTGCATCTCTCTCTATTAATGTTTGATAATGTGGACATTCCACTACATGACGGAATATAAAATGGCTTGGTTAATTTTCTAAATATTTTAGAATGTATAATAATAAATATAGGTATGTATTAGTTGTAAATATGTGAAATCCTATCAGAAACAATTATTCTCCACGCAAGTTTTTATGTAATCCTTGATACCTAAGTATCAGTTTTGACTCTAACTACTTCCTGAGAAATAGGCGATTGCCAGTGGCTTTAGACGGCAATAACAATGCAGTAAACCGCTCTTAGTGGTGGATTACCGCCATTAACCGCTGTGGAGGTTGTAAAACGAGTGATCGATGCGCACCCCAATGTTTATTGTCTATTATGTGGACAAGGAAGGACACTAGTGTTGTAGCCTTCTGTGGAATAGATACAAAATTTTGCTACATTTTAGACTAAATTTTCATTGAATATCGTTAATACCCAAGTATTTTTTTTTGTACAAAGATATTTTTATGGAAAAGAAAGGGCTTTAGAACGGGGCATGCATTTAGATCGTCTTTTAATAGACTTACGGAAGAACAGTCACTATTGCAATAGTCTTAATTATTAATTGTAATTTTTGACAGGCACCTGTCAATTTCGCAGCATTCAACCCTTCCTTAATCCCCCACAAGACGCGAGGTGCTGGGACGACTCCTTAGCCGCTCCCTCGGAATAAATTAGCTTTCTCCCGGCCACATCGGGATATAAAATTTTGAATATGAATGGAAAATTTTGCATTTGTAATAAACCGCTTTTCCCTGTAACGCTGCAGATGCGTACTCGAGTACTAGATAAAAATGGAATCACTCCCAATGTCGTTCCTCAGGTGGCCCGCCATAAATATTTATTAATTATTTTTTCAATAATCTCTCTCTCTTGGTGTATCCTCCGAGGATGGAGGGATATCTCCACCGTTAATTGCTTTTTGTTTCATTTGAATAAGTATTGTTTTTGACTGTTCGAGCGTCAAGTTGAGTTTTATAAAATCTCGACGATGAATAATTTTGTTGAAATTAAGTTAATGGAATCTATTATTAATGATTTAAGTTACTTATATATAATTACACAAAACTAATACATACCATTATTACGTTTACCATTATTTACGTGGTTTTAATTTTATTCTTTGGTAACGTGTCAGGCTGGTCAAGTTATAGCTAGTGAGTATAGTGTCAGTCATCAACATACATTCCTAAACTTTCCTTATTGTTTTCCAAGTTCTCATCAGAAAACAAAGTATGGAATTTGTGGTTTTATTTATTGCTACTACTAATTATGTTGAAATCAATAAAATGTTGAACTAATATTAATTTGTATTATTTGCACTCTTTCGTAGAGACCAAACTGTATTTTCTTCTTACTCAATATTATGTTCTTTTTACCATTTAAACGAGAGTTATAATTTAAATAATATCCATGGAACCAATGTTGATATCAGTTCCATAATTGATTTTATAATTCTAAAGAAATTAAAAAAAAAACCACATTTTGCTTTCGAATCACGCCGGCGACACGTAGGAACAACCGATGCTCTGAATGCGGTTACCAAATTACAGCATTAACTCCACTAATCCAATTCTTTTCAGAATTAACTTTATAAACTCAATCATAAGGCCTAAAATAGAACTACGGTTATTACACAAAGGAAAATCTGCCAGTAGCCAATTTATTTTTATTTTCATAATTTTGTATAATTTGACTGAAATGATTCAATTTGAGATTCTTTCTTTTGAATGAATCTGAATTTGTTTAGTCAAATAAAAACGCTTGCAAAGGTATCGAATAAAAACGAAATAGGTACATTACTAGTGGTGTATAACGTATGATATTGTGGTGGGGATCTGTTGAGCGATTGCACCAATTTGTCCTCGTAACGTGCGACTAGCCCCACGGCATGTTAATTTTTTATTTGATCAAGATAGTTACCGTGGGCAAATAGTTTTATAATAAAGCCAATTTTTTGATAATACCATGCTTTGGGGGGGATTGAATTGGTTGATTATATAGCTTCGTAGTAAATTATACATGTAGACCTATCATTTTGTTGACGATTCATAAGTCATTTGATTCCATTTATCTCAATTTCTTAGTAAGGTATTGGTTTAAGTAATTTTGTACTTAAGTACTAATAATTTCGTTTAATAGGTTAGCAATGCACTCCATTGTATTCGGGCTACTTTGACCAATAAGGTTGATTAAATGATTACTTTGACGTTGTTTTTTTCTTTACGTATTTTTAACTTTATCCAACATGTTTTCTGGGTAAGTTGAATCTGTGTCGGATTTCGTAACATGGTTTATATCAAATTGTAGTCTTTATTATGAATACTGAACAGTAAATGGTGCGGTGCTAGTAGTGGACAATGGTAAACAAAGGACGAATATAATATACCTATACATTTGTAGAACTTATAATTTCTCGCTTGTATTATTGCGTATGCGCAGATAAAAACTGGTAGAAGCTTGTAGAAGGGACTAGAACCGCCTTCTCGTATGATGTTACGTCAGAGGTAGTGATTCGTTTAGTCTGCTTGCCTACTCGCTACACGTTGCATTTGTGATTATAATTAGGTATGTCTTGCTCATAACATAATCACTGCGGTGATTACTATATGTATGGATGTAATGTATGTATATAATATATTAGTGTAATGTAGATAATATATCAGCCTATAAATTTGATCTGAAAGCAATATTGGATCCTATAATTTATGAAGAAGTCCAGTCATCGTCCAATACGGGAGGTGTTACCCGAAATTTGTCTCCGGGGTAATATAATCCTGAAATTAATAATTGATGGGTTTCTATAAAGGCACGTTAACGAGCAACTTAAAGCATTATCAATCTTGCTTCTCTGCCAAGGTCATTGCTGTACATTGAAAGGACCTCCCTTCGTACTGGGTCTTGTGGTTATGAATAATGGCTCTGTAATGACACCAGTGCGTGCTAGGTATTAGAATGTGCTAATGATTCACGTTTTGAAAGTTTTAGCACATTTAAGGAGATTATCTGTGTAAATAAACTACTTGTTAGTATATATTTTTAAATAAATTTATATAGATTATGGAAAGAGACCGGACGGTATGTCGTTGCTACCGTGGAAGATGGGAAGGCCTTTGGTGTGGGACTCTACATGCGTTGACACATTAGCACCTTCACACCTTCCAAGCACATCCGGATGTGCCGGCGCTACTGCTGCATCGGCTGAAGACCTCAAACGGCGTAAGTATGCTAACCTAGCAGGTGATTACATATTTGAACCGTTTGGGGTTCAGACACTGGGATCCCATGATCCCAGTGTCTCAAGTGTCCGAGTGCTCGCCGCCTTTATAGAGACATTGCTAAACGCCTAATCAATGCTTCTCAGGACCAGAAGGCTGGCTATTTTCTGGCCCAAAGAATAAGTATCGCCATCCAACGTGGCAACACAACCAGCATTCTGGGAACCTTCCCAGTCGGCAATGACGCGGAGGATTTTTTAAACGATATTTTGTGATGTAAATATTTTTAGTATATAATTATGTATATTTTGTACATTTTCTACACAATTCTTATTATGTATATTGTAATTCTTATTGTAAATAAATATATGTATGTACCTATTATAGATATTAATATATAGATTTTAATTATTCAATTTCGAGCTATATTTTTTATGTTATCGAATTTAAACTCACAGTTTGCGAAAGAATTGTTTCATTAGATGGCTATACATAGCGTTGCTGTTCGGGTCTCTGCAAAGCTAAAACTGTCATCTCTTTCATTTTCAAATCGTACAAGAGTCCTCAACAAGTGTATGTCAATCATCAGCAATGTTCTTGAAGTTGATAAGTCGTTTGAAGACTTTTACTAAGTATAATCGATAAAAATGTTAGCATATAATCTTCAAGCAGCAGTCAAGTATTTTGCCTACTGACATTATTACATTACATTTAACAATATTTATACTTACTATATAAATAATAGTAAACCAAATTTTCAGACGATTAAATTTAAAATGCCGTGCTGCGACAAATTGACAGATGTCAAAATTAACCCTCCGATGTTCGTAGCTGTGTCACACAAATGGGTTCGGCTGTTTTCGATAAACATCGTAACAAATTAACTGTAGGCCTCAATATAGACCACCCGTATCGCGACATCTACGCGCCATAACGACATTGATTAAACTGATTCCATTGAGTCGTGGGAAGGGTTACCCACCAGTCCTATTATCAACCTAATACTGTATTTATTATTAGAAAAGTAACTTTTTTTAAGCAGATTACAATTTTATTTGTTTCACAGGCTGCTCTTAGGACATTATCAAACTTAGACTGCACAATCGAAGGAATGAAAGATGACTATATAAACACTTATGACGTTAGACAATATTTGGGACTGTTGCTTTCCCCTTTCTTAGAAAAAGCAGACTTATTGTGGTAATTATTTAAGCCTGAATGGGTTAAATAAGGGTTCCGTAGTTCAAGTTTCGGAACGCTTATAGTTTAGTCATGTCTGTCCCGTCCGTCTGTCTTTAGCTTTCCTGCTAACCGGCGAGTACGAGAAACATGAAACTTTGCATGGAAATGTTGTATTAACTACGTTGACAAAGTGCTAAAAGAAAATTATGAAGAATATTATTAACCAGAATTTGTTCTTTTTTTTTTTGCGTCTTCCCCGAAGTATCATTAGATAGGTCTTTTAAAAACATTGAGAGGTTGCTAATGCTATTTTTTTATTTAAGCATTGGTTTGCGAGATATTCAACAATAGCATTCCCCCCTCTAAAATCTAAATAGCTGGCTCGAAAAATAAGAAAATATTTATGATGGTAGTCCATGCTATGAACTTTCAAGGACAATTATAACGGATTAGACAACTTTGTTTGTTCAGGAGTTAAATATGCTACTATGGGCGACTAAGGAGCCCTAATCAAAGCGTGGCCCGACACGCATATGGCCGGTTTTTTCCTTTCTAAATTAGTCTATCCTATTAGAGGTTAAAATAAAACGGGATTAGTTATCCCTCTTATATGAACTTCATCCTGTTATCAGGTTCCTGCAAAATCTATCCACATATATATCTAATACATAGGCTCAGTACGACACAAGTAGATACAAATAGTTGAAAAGCCGAAAATATACGGGGTTCATGTTACAAATCACAGGGCGACCGGTGAGAGCTATCACCGAGGATACATCCGTAATGCCCGGATCGCGTGAAATCGTACAATATCAACCGTCAATTGACTCGGCTCAAAGGAAATGAATAGATTTCATTTTAGTGTCATTTGTAGAGCTAATGGCGCCAGCCTAATGTCGTGTTGAAAACTTGTAAACACGGGTTCGAACGGGGTGAGGGCTTCCTGACACGTTAATGATACCGCAATACAGTTAATTTCACTATTGATTGGTTCGCTAATATTTAGCTAAGCGTTTTTGTAAAATCAAGCACAAACGAGTGTATTAATTATATGTTACGTACAAAATATTTATCGTAGCTACAGCTAGTAGTGTGAGCTCTTTGAGCGAATTATCGCGGAACGCCTCGTCGAGCATCTCACGAGTGTGGGGCCATACCTGGCGGATAACCAGTTCAGTTTCCGTCGAGGACGCTCCACCGTGAGCGCGATCATGCGCGTGGAGAGCCTGACGGAGGAAGCAGTCTCGCAGGGCAAGGTGGTGGTGGCGGTGTCTCTTGACATCGCCAACATTTTCAACACCTTGCCATGGGGCTGCGTTAGGGAGGCGCTCGTGTATCACGGAACGCCTCTCTACCTCCGTCGTATTGTTGGGGCCTATCTCTCGAAGAGGGCCATAGCTTTCCCCAGCTGGCTCGGGCCAGCTCGGCGAGATGTGTCGTGCGGTGTTCCACCCTCGTCACGGCGCGGGGTGCAACGTACCAGGAGGCAGAACTCAAGGTCACGACGGGTGTTGCTCAAGTCGTGGGTCGGATACGGCGGCTGGGACTGGAGGTGGCCTTGCACAAGTCCGAGGTTCTGTGTTTTCACACACCTCGGAACGGTCCACCTGAAGGTTCCAGCATAAATGTGGGAGGCGTTAGCATCGGCGGATCGTACTTGATAGCCGATGGAACTTCGGACCACAATTCTGAAGTTTGGTCCCCAAGGTGACGCAGGCATCGGTCGCGCTTTCGCGACTGATGCCCAACCTAAAGGGACCCAACGCTTCCTGCAGGAGACTGTACCTGGGGATCGTGCGGAGTATGGCCCTATACGGGGCTCCCGTATGGGCGGATAGGTTAGCGGTCAAGCTGAACGTGACTCTGTTAAACAGACCACTTTGAACCTTGGCCGTCAAAACCATACGGGGGTACCGCACGATCTCCGGAGAGGCTGCATGTCTCCTAGCCGGGACCCCTACATGGGACCTGGAAGCGAGAGCCCTTGCGTCATTGTTCCAATGGCGCAAGGAGGCGCTGGAGCGGGACCACAGGCCTGCGTCCGAGAAATCGAGGACCAGCGGTCCCAACTCCGCTAGGATCTCATGGAGTCATGGAGGGTGCGACATGAGCAACCCAAGTGGGGTACCACCATCATCGCGGCAGTGAGACCGATCATGGACGATTGGCTGCAGAGGCAGCATGGTGACCTCACGTATCGTGTGACGCAGATCGTTACCGGGCATGGACCATGGATGCTTCGGTAGCTATCTGTTTCGCATCCATCGTGAGGTCACACCCCGGTGTCAACACTGCGAGGTTTGACACCGCACTTCACACGTTGGTGGAGTGCTCAGCGTGGGCGAGTCAGCGCCTGCACCTCGTAGTGGGTCTGGGCGTGGAGACCATTCTTCAAGCCATGGTCTCCAGAGGGAGTAGGTGGAACACGGCCGTGTCCTTCTGCAAGCAAGTCATGCTCGTGAAGGAGGCGGCCGAGAGGGAGAGGGAGCGTACCCTCCCTGCCGAGTTCCGTAGTCAGTGGCGAGGGCGCCGCAGACTCATCTACGCCCAAGACCATCGACCTCCATGATCGGGGCCTGAGGACGGCGGGATCGCCACCCGCCGTCCTTACAGAAGCAGGCTAGAAGGGTTGCATGCTGCGGGGCCTTTGCTTCAAAGCACGCAACCAGATTCACTCACTGACGTGGGATATAACTCTACCCCAACGACGCGGGATTGTCATCCCGACCAAACCCCCGCAGAGACCACAGAGATGGTCAAAGTCTGCCGGGCGCCACTGGAAATACGTTCTGCTTGTAACCAGAGACGCCCGGCAACGGACGTTAGAGCGACCGCGGCCTTGGGCTGCGGAAATAAAGAAAAAAAAAAAGCTACAGATAGTATGGCCCTGATATACGAGTAAGATGTGTACATAATCTCGTTCCAGAGGGTAAAAATTAACACAAGCGAAGGTTTTCTTTTTATTAAAAAAAATATTGTGCAGTCGGGGAACCCCGTCAGGAACGAAGTTCTTTACGCAACACGGGTTTGGGTTACTTTTCGTATTACTAACGTCTCGACGCTAAATAAAAAAAAAAGCGGACCATATTTTGGCTTCTGCGGACCACCGGTTGGGAACCACTATTAAGCGTAACGTGAGGTGTTCTACTAAATCGCACTAACCGTAAACCACGTTATAGAACTTCGTTCCAACATGACAGACAGAAACAAATCACGTCTATATCCCGAAGGGGTAGGCAGAGGTGTATAACACACCCACATATTGCTAGTATTTTCTGGTCCCACGTAATAGGAGCCAAGCCTATTACCGTTACCGGGCACTGTAGACAGTTTAACCACTTAGTAATTCAATTAAAAATTCCAGCAACCAGGACAGAACTTTAAAACATTTGTGTTTTAATATCACGAGTGTTCTGGTGTGACCATTATCCCCAAAAAATTAAAAATACTTACGATTATCTTAGTCATAACATACAACACACAAAATGCCAATCTATATTAAATATTAGGTCCGGCAAACTTCAATTACATTTACCTGTACCACCTGTACCTACTTGTGTACTACGAATGTAGGTATCAACACAAAAAGACCATAATATCATCAGACCTTCAATTTTAGTTAATTTTAGTAGGTGATATTCATCAACTAAAACTCTCATGAATAATAAGCAATATCTTTACTTGTGCATGCTTGTGTTTTTGTTCACGTTCAACGCGATCTGATATACATACCTATGAGGGTAAAATCATGTACGACTTCTTCATTTTTCTTCTATAACTATAAAAAAAAGACATATTTTGTCGTTCGTCGTCAGAAATTACCGTAGAATTATAGCGTGCCACAATAATACGTAGCTCAATTACGTCACAACGTCTTCTTTGTATTTTCCCCAAAAAAATAACTGTTCGTAATAAATAATACCGTATGTCATTTCTCAGCACGTATGAAATTTATAACACGCGGATCGTTTTCGAAGGGCAATTTATTTGTAATAGACCCGTTCGATGGGGGACCCATTGTAATAGTAAAACTAAAAGCCTTTGCCTCAGCGAAACAGTTTTTGGTATTTACTAATTGTCTGTGTTTTCACCGTATGTATAGTTAAGGACTTTACTATTGTGTTATTTCTGATACTACGAAATCAGTGTTTTCCTAACAAATCAAAAGTCATATTCCGATTATAGGACGAAATTATAATTGAAAAAGAGACTTTCTTACTGAATCTTTCATTATAGTTAATATAGCTGCTAAGCTCAAGTAGTATTTCAAAAGGGAATGTTTAAAACTGGAAAATAACGCACAATTATTGTGCCCAACAATTCCAAGCAAAGAACAAATAACAGAAAAAATAAACATTAAAAGGCTATTCCACAAGCTCGGTATGTCAGTATATCACAGTGCAGGTTGCTAAAGAGCGTCCCGCCACGATTTGTGACTTAATCACTTTATTGGCAGCGGGGGAGCTGGCCTTATCGGAAAGAAACGGCGACTCGACCCGCTGATATATGATGAGTAAACAAGCTTGCACTTTACTCGGCGACTTTTGGCGGTCACAAAGGCCATAAACCCGTCGCCAAAGTTTGAATTGAGCTTTTGGGGAGAACCTTATTCTTGTTATTTTATATTCAAAAGGTTTCCATTCACCGTAATGTTCTTATTTACCTTATTCGTGTCTTCATCGTGGCAGTCACGTGCATCTGGAACAAATAATAATCTGTTATAGCAAGGGTTTGTTTACATGGATCCTTTATACTCTCCCAGTGATTAGCCAGTGAGCACTACGCTTGCCGGACCTAAACATGTTTGTATTTTGGCTTTGCCAGTACACACCCAATATCGGATCCCTCTCGAGGATCAGCCATTACGCAGCCTCTTAACGGCGGACGGTTTTAATTAAAAACTTCTTACATTAGCATGTGTACGTCCAATTATGATACTAATCCCTTCAAAATATTATTTAATTGTAGTTGAAAGTTACGAGTATGTTTATTTAAAATCTGGGATATGTAAATTAGGTTTTTTGCTTTATATTTTACATTCCGTACGCGTCATTTTCTTTTAATAATAACAATAAGTAAATGCTCATACATGACTACTGGACAAAGAAACAAAAAGACACATAAAGAGTAATCATCTCCGATTTAGTTTTTTTATCTTGTTGTTAATTTTATAATATCTATGGTGCGATACTTTGGAGTCGTTGCAGTTAGACAGTTCATTATATTTAGTACTGTCTATTTGTCGATCATTATTGTATGCAAAATTAATATTGATATGCCACCAAATATTATTAGTGCATAGTTAGTAGGTGAAGTAGGGTTATTGAGACCTAAACAAACACTCTATCAGTATATGTGGGAAGTACCAAAGCGAAGTCTTAACGGCGATAAACAAGCACAGGTGTAGCGAGCCCGCTTCAACCGTGGTTCGGGCCAACTTGGAAAGTATTTGCAAGCGTTCAAACATACCGAGCTCGTTATGCATGCCTCGCTGGGTTTAATCATGGTCCTACCCGTGCCTGCGGCAGAGCTAATGTTTTCACTATGTATTTTTTAAGCACTTATCAACCCACATTGAACATTTGGTTCAGTTCCCGGTATCAGTTCATGTGGTTACGTTTTGTTCGAGAATTTATCAAGCATTTGAGTAGTCAGCTAGTAATCATTATGAGTTAGTTATTTGGTACATGTTCCATAGTAATAGTACACAATCGTAGTAGGTACTGTAGTAATAATAAAAGAGGGCTAATTGAGCTCGAGTGGTATACAATCACACGCATATCAACGTTTAAGCGGGTGCCTGCTGTTTTGCCGAAAATATTTTGACAATATTTCATTACCCAAACAAATTTTAGCAACCTTTTTTTATACCATTGCAATATTTCGAATGATTTTAGTAAGCACATTTTTATTTGATCAAATTTTTACTTAGCGAAATATTACCAAGTATAACGTCATTATGGCATGTGGTCTTTAATCAAATGATTTATTACCGCAAACAATCTTCAGACAATAAAAGTTTGGTGAAATGATTTGTTAAGACAATAAATATTAATTGTAATTTGTTTTTAGTAGGTTACCCGGAACTCAACTATTTAGATTGCGTTAATTTCTTTTTTAAACAAAATGGGTAGGTTAGGTTAAGTTAAAACTGTGACCTCCTACGCACGAGCCGAGCGAGCGAGCGAAGCGAGCGGTGCCGCGGCAGCGGCCGGCGAGTGCCAGAAACGATGATTTTGCGTAAAAACTGTTATTCCAACTGAAATATTTGACTAAATAAAAAATGTTAAAGTAATAGTTGGTAAACAAGTTATAGTTTAAACGTTCATTTCCCAAACATTAGGTTTGCGTTACAATTTTCATGAATAGATTTTTTGCTAAGTAATAATTTGGCAAATGAAATTATGCGAAAATTTTTTTGGGAAGTGAACATTTGTCAAATTCCTTTCGGTCAAACAAGGGAGACCCCGTTTAAGCTGACTACTACCAAAGAACACATTAACTGTCTGGCTACATTTATTAGTAAGAAAGTGATCTATTTGAAATGGTTTGACAGTTACGTCGGTCTAATGAACCTTAAACAAAAGCGTCAAACGTTTCATGTGGAAGGTTCACCATCGTCTATGAGCGTTTTGTACTCCAACATTCACATTTGGATCTTGTGTCTATTATGTGCTGTGTCCAATATTGACACAATATACCGATCAGAGTTGTGTGTTTATCTCACAAGGGTCCCTCGTCATCACCTATGAATATGGGTATCGGATACGTGGGCATGATATCATCGTTAACTGACTCTACCCATCGCCATTCAATAAATGTAGGTTTATTTTTAAACTGAAGACCTACCAAGATAAGTCAAAGATTATTAATCACCAAATCAGTGTCGTAAGCTAACGTCCAAATTTGTTTGTGTAGGCGAAAAGTTATTTTTATTTATTTTTTATCAATTTCACTAGGGCGAGCTTTAAAAGCGTCGCCCTGTTTAATTGTTGGGACGTGAATTAGCAAAAAAGAGAATGGATTTTAGCTGGGATTATGTCAAAAATAATTAATTATTATCGATTTGATGCGAGAGGGGTCGTGCAGATAGAAAGTACTAAGGGTGACGTTCTTTAAATTCAGAAGCTAATTACCTACTCGGTATATAGTGAGAAAGGAATGCAATAGAAATGAATTGCTTTTCGTGAAATGACAGGTAGGGGGTAACGTTCTGAAGAGGCATTTAAGTAGTTACCTATACAGTCTTCGATTGTGCATGGTAGGTACCTATTGACACAGATAAAATCTTATGATAGGAAACGGGGTTCTAGATTACAGCTATTTCCCTAGCGGCTGTTATTTATATTTGGTATAAACGATAATGTATTGTTATGTCTTTAACTAACTTGTCAAGCCCGCTTGACAAATTATATGAACAAAAACCTGCCTTGAGAACCACAAAACTGCTTCAATTTTGAAGCAGTTTTGTGGTTCTCAAGGCAGGTTTTTGTTCCAAGAGTTTCCAAGAGTTGCGTAGTTTTAAAGATCTAAGCATACATAGGGACGAACAGACTTTGTTTTACACTATGTTATGTTTCCGATAAATATAAATAAATATTTCTTTTATAAGTTTTTTGGACATGAGGCATTTGAGAACACAATGTCATCTAGCCAAAATTAAGCTAATATAAGCTTGTATTATGGGATCTAGACGACTCATATATATCTAAATACATACTAAGTATATTATAAATAGAAAGCACCCATACTCTGAAACAAACATTTGTGGATCACACAAATAATTTGATTCGACCCGGAATCGAACCTGGGACTTCACACTCATACCACACGTAAGGCAGACTCCCAGTAGGTACTATTGATAAACTTTTTTAAACAAATTAACAGGTCAAATTCCACTTGTGTGGTAAGTTGGAAACTTAAACTCAATGTGATCCAACAAAGTAAAGTAGATTCATGACGGTATCAGTATTCAGCATATAGCCCCAGCTAAGGTCTTACTTTGTTTAAAAATCACCACAACTATTCATAAAGTTTTATGTAATAATAATTATGAAATATGAAGGTAGCAACAAATTAAGGTATTTGTTCTTTGAATTACATACATAGCATCACGCCTTTTTCCCCGAAGGGGTAGGCAGAGGTGTGCAAACACACCCACATCTCGCCAGCTATGTTAGGTCCCATGTAATAGGGGGCGAGCCTATTGCCATTTACCGGGCACAAGTTCCAGACTCTGGGATAATTATCTGGGTAAAATTCTAAAGAGAATTATACATTATCCACCAGACCCGGGAATCGAACCCGAGACCTCGAGTGTGGCAGTCCGTACATAGTACCATTGTGCCACCGAGGTAGTCAATTGTTCTTTGAATTATGGTTTCATTATGCTGGTACAAAATCAATAACATCTTCCGATATTTAGGACACCAAGGTTTTCATTACAAAAGCCAATGTAACAGTTTTTCTTGGCAGAAGTTTACAATATATGCGAGGGTGGTAAGAGCCAAGGGGCACGTGTAGGCCCCCGCTGGAATATCTTCATTCATTAAGCCGCCACAGATCCGTGATCGGCCTGCCGAAGTAGTGGTTACATTGTACCAACACATCACGTTGAGCAAAACTTTAATTTACGTTGCGGTACCTGCGACCACTCATTCATAATGAATTGACTCACCCTCTATTTAGTTACGAAACGAGACCTCTAGTGTGTGACTGACATTTTATTTACGACATTATTAAACCTCAAAATTCAGTAGCAATAGGCAGAGATAAAAGCCGATTTTGTAGCACCAATAAATCACGCGCTGTGAAGTTTGAGCGACCAAGAAAATTCACAGTCATCAGCCTCTTTTTGAATTAACACCATTAACTTTGAGATTTCCACTTTCTTTTGACTGCAAAAATTGCCTTTCTTCGTTTGAGTGGCTCAAGTAATTAGTATTAAGTTTTATTTGTTAACACTCGTTATTCACAAATTTTGGAGACATGTGCGATAGAGACAAAAATATATCTTTGTGTGATAAGGAAAGGGAACCCAATATTGAAGTAGAGGAGCTGCACCTGCCACCGCACAAATTTGCAATTTAAATTCCAAACGAATATTCTAGAGGACCTCCTTAACACGACATCTGTTTAAATCGTCGACTATGGAGTGACTGCCGTGGTTTTAACTCTTTGTGATTGTGAATTAATTGAAATAAAACAAACCCTTCGTGATTTGGGGGCTTACAAATGAAATCGGCAATTTGTGTTTCTAAGTCCAAGTATTATAGCGATTTTTTTTCTTGACTCATCCAGTTTCACCTTTCCAAAAAACAAATAGCATATAATTAATATATTACACATCTGAACTTTATAACTGTCGCATTTCATAGAGTATATTCACTTTAACACGGGAATAAACATGAATCTGTAACGTAACCTGAAAGTGTAACCTGATCGAAACGTCAGGCAATAAAAGGTACTTATGTGTGTAAGTAAATGAGAATGTCCTGTTTCTATTAAAAAAATCAGTTTGTTTGAAAAATGTTCTTCATAGTATAAAATATAGTTTATAATGCAATAAACAAGTAACCTGCTTCTACTATCCAACAAAATAAAATCATGTATCACAAGATGTAATTCAGTAAATTGATTGATACGTTGCTGTCGGGATGATATATCGTGGCCTGTGTCGGACGGTTACCGCTAATAGGTGTTAGTGGGTAAATAAAGAAGTCTTTCAGTCCGGGCGGAGCCGCGGGTCATTAATAACTATCGCCCTACCGGCCTACCACTTCATTAACAATCAATCACATGTGGCCGCCCTTGGTAGAGACAGCTTGTTGCATGATGACGATTTTTTGAGTTGATTAATACTCGGGTTTTTGCTGTAAGGGTTACTGTGGAAGTTTCTGGAAAGATCGAGTACTTTATAACCCTTTATTAATTGATCAGAACTATACATTGTGGAAAATATTTTACTATTTTATGCTTTGCGATGCATCTAAAGATTTTTCTGCTAAGAACCTGCTCTTCTACGTGGTGATATATTTCACCCCATATTACGTGGTATCAGAACAGTGAGACAATCCACTTTCCTTTCCTTCTATTCTCGAACAAACAACCATGGACCTAGGATCCCGCATTTCACTTCCATACAACACAGAAATACTCATACTTACCTGGTTTCGAACTCCACACATGTAAGGTGTTCAAGTGTGAAAAAGAATGACTTGTCGGAAGGAGTTAATAATCTTATTAATTTGTTCTCCTTACCCGCAGTGAGCTGCCACCGACGTTCTTTGTAATTAATGGAAACACCTCATCTATTAAATTAGTAAAAGGGCTTGTGAGTACACGTGTGCAAATAACGACCAAGCATTTAAGATCCATCGAAGTTCCACGGATTTCATCAACATCGAATATACTGTGAGGTCTTCATAATCTGGCTGTATTGTTATATAGTCTTCAGCAGAATAAATAAATTGCCCGTGAAGAAAATGACGGAAGAAAATTCATTTATCAAAATGCTAACACGAGTTTCTACGTATTATTCGTGATTGATTTACTACCGTAGGTAACTGCGTAACATTTAACAGGCAGTGTGTCTATAAGTAAATTTATGGATAGTCTATAATAAAAAATAATATTAACTTTCCTGAAGTAGGTACTCCAATAACAACCTTAATTGTGGGCAATAGATCTGTGTAACAAAACTAATGTACAATTTAACTTTTTTTTTTTTTTTAATTCTGCCTTCCATTTTTTTTAAAATTCCGCCTCCCATTTTTTTTAAATTCCGCCTCTCAAGACCGCGGCCACTCCCACGTCCGTTGCCGGGCGTCTCTGGTTCGCACACAGAAGATATTTCAATTTATATACGAGTATAACAGATTTTCTATTTTTTATAGCACCATCGAGTTTTAAGACATCAATACCTATATACCTAACAAAATAGATACATAACAGGCAAGCGGCGAACCCCCTGAAAAACTAAAATGACTGACCAATCAGTGAAAATGTGATTTCCCCAATACAAATTTGTACTTTTTGTAAACCTTGGACCAAAAGGCGTCATTTTCAGTCATTTTCATTTCTAAGCACTTTTTCGGGGGTTTGCCGCTTGCCTATAACATTTGCCCCTGTTAGAATATTATATACAACGTGTTTCATATTAGTGTGGTCATATTTGACCCTCGTTACACATGCGCGTTGAGTTAACTATACGCACGGACAAAATTGCAAATACAAGTTTAGTTAAAACTTTTAAGGTGTCATGTAAATTTAATTGATTTGTTCATTTAATCGATATTTTATAAACCCAACACTACCTAGGGTCAAATTTATTCGTAAGGTTCAGTCCTCTTCGATGAATCGTAAACAACTCTTATTTAATATGCTCCTGGTACAGAATACTATTTTGTAGTAATGATAGGTTGTGGACTTTAAAACAACAAAAACTAACCGATTTCATTGTGCATGTCATCCTGGTAGATAGGTAGGTACCGTGTTCTACAATAAACACAACTAACTCACTAATATCACGATACTTAGATAAACATTATTGAATTTAATAAAAAATACACTTCCTACCTCTAATAAACACAAAACTAAAAAGTAGGTACTAAAGTAACGGCTCGAAATGTTCGCCGCCTGGATCAATGCACAGTTGGGTCCGTCGCATCATGCTGGCAGTTACATTACACAGCATGTCTGGAGTTACACTGCTAAATGCATCAAATATTTTAGACTCCATATCTTCACGCGTGAGACATACCGCACTGTACACTTTGTTTTTGACATAGCCCCACAAAAAAAAGTCAAGTGGTGTGAGATCCGGTGACCTCGGAGGCCAAGGTATGGGACCACCACGTCCGATCCACTGGTTAAACCGCTCATCTAAATACGCCCGTACATCTCTCGCATAATGTGCTGGCGCCCCGTCTTGCTGGTACATCATATTTGTGTACAATGTTACAGGCAAGTTTTCAAGTTCGGGTTCTAAGACGTTTCTAAGGAACGCGAGGTAGTTTTCACCGTTTAGCGAACTCGGTAGCACGAAAGGACCAATTAAAATATCTCCGATTATTCCCGCCCAAATGTTAACACGCCACTGATGCTGAAAGTTGTTTTCTGCAGATGCGTGTGGGTTCTGATGAGTCCATACATGTTCGTTATGTTGGTTACTGATACCAGCACGAGTAAAAGATGCTTCACCGGTCCATAAAATACGGTTCGCGAAACTAGGGGATCGTTGTGCTTCCTCTCGGTACCACTTTTTTTTTTTTTTTTTTTTTTTAATCCCGCGGCCCAAGGCCGCGGCCGCTCTAACGTCCGTTGCCGGGCGTCCCTGGTTACTAGCAGAGGGTATGTCCAGTGGCGCCCGGCGGTCTCGGTACCACTGGCAAAAGTTCAGCCGGTGTCAGTTCTTGGGTGTGCCTGAAGTGGTACGGATGTTGACCATCTGCTTTTAGCACGCGCCATACTCTCAAATGATTCATTCCCAGAACAATTCCAGCGCGGCGAGTACTTGTTCTGGGATTGGATTGAAAATGCTCGAGAATACTTTCTTCTTGCTCTGGTGGTACAACAGATGGTCTGCCTTCTGAGCGGGAACCACGGAAAGAACCAGTGTCATGTAAACGGTTCACCATTTTTCGGAAGCACTCCACAGATGGTAACCGCCGCCGTTCACCTTCGAGTCTATTGTCCACAAATCTTTCTCGATAAAGGCGACGAGCTTCACGCAGACTGCCATCGGCTGCCCCGACGCAAAGTATAATTTCATAATATTCACTATTACTTAAATACGCCATAATCGATTAACACAGATTACTACGTACGCCTAATATCAAAGTTTACTTGCAACTGAAAAGAAATTAGATAGTTGTAAGTGTTGCCCAAGTGCAATGTCTTATTTCCTTGAATTACGTCGTAATTTTGGTAAAAATCTAATAAAAGTACCAAGTAGGTACTTAGTTTTATTTATGAAAGAAGCTAGTAGGTACCTAGTATAACATAATTTAAGAGATAAATAATAACATAATTATTATTTACCATAAACACAGGATATTTCCCTAAGACCTATGAAATAAAATAAAATTGTTGAATGCCAGCGCGGCGTCGCTCGCATGATAGTATGCATGTAAATACATTTCGAAACCTACTTAAACCCATTTAAAAAAAAAACCGCTTCAAGATCCATTGCGTAGTTTTCAAGAACTAAACATATATTAGAACAGACAGACGGAAAAAGCGACTTTCTTTATCCATGTAGTCTAAGATTAGTAATTTATTACCAATTGCTAAAATGAACAAATATCCAGCATAAAAAAAGCTAATAAAGTCCCCGTTTATGAAGAACATTGCGTTAACTTGCAACACCGGAATAATATGGGTTTTGCGGTAAAATTTACGTGTTGTGACGTGTACGTCTTTGATATATGCCGACATCGCTACTGATACCTAGTTTCTTCAAAGCGGCTCCAATCAAAAAAGTGGGCGGTTCTCTTTGTAATTTTTAGGGGTCCTTAAGATACATATTAGTGAAACTGACACCAACACCTCCTACTTTTTCTGATATCCTCGTTCAACCATACAAGTTGCCACTTTTAGCGATAATGTTTTATGAACTTTTATGCATCACATTATCATGACGAATCGAGAACCTAAGTACCTACTCTTTTTTAAAGTCGGTCAAAAATAACCAAACACCTTGCAGATCATTTACTTCATGGTAAATGAGTCGAAAGAGAGTTGACGATATGGTAGTGCAGTGACTGGCATCCACGATCTCTCTATCCCGAAACTGAATACCTACATACTACTATACCCACCAGCGTTCTCAACAGCTACAACATAAACTTCTACACAAACAGCAGTTGTATTTTAAATATCTGTGCGGAACCAATTTATAAAAAGTGTAAATTTAAGGAAGACAAGAACATAAATGTTTCTTCTCTTTTCTTCGACAGCAAATGCGTTGCTCCTGGTATTTGAGTAGGTTGACAACAAATTACGTGTGAGTTGTGACATTCACGACAATCACGTGATACATAAATTCATAGAAAAACTTCAAAAATAACTTTGAGTAGGCACTCTTTATTTTGACCCCAAGTTGTGATTCGGAAACTATTTTGTATGATAACTATTGATAAAGTAACTTTATCTGTTGGTTAAAATTTTGAGTAACAACGAGACTGTCCGAATCTATTTCACTGTTTGGCAAACCTACTTGAGGTCAAATCTAGAGTTCATTCTAATCATATGTTTATTTTGTAGTGCAGTCTTAGAGCTTAATTTCAATGAGCTATCGATAAAAAGGAAAATTTATCGACTACGTCATTATAAGTCAATATTTTATTAAATTAATTAAAGACCCCGCGCAATATATTATTTAGGCCCTACCCAATGCAACCTTGAGATATGACCACACTAATATGAAACACGTTGTATAAACGAAATACTTAGTCACTACACACTTTCATCATGGCAAAGCAAAACATGGGTAGCTCAAGTGATCCCATAAATTATTACCAAACTATTCGCTTTGATCAATTAAATTTTATTACATGCGTTAATTAAACGGCTCTCTAAGTGAAAGATTTATTGGAGGTTTATCCTCATAACCGGAGCTTAAAGGGCGATCTCAATACGTAGTACCTACTCGTAGTCCTTTCTTGGGGCAATGTGACGTAGAAATATATATACAGAGCAATTATGGATCTATTCAGACAAGCCCGAGGTGTGTAAGGTATGAAAACCAATTATATTGCTGCATTGCATTTAGTAGTATTAGGAGAGCAAGATCCGAAATTTAATTTTGCTAATTCTAGGAGTAGATTATCTGCATAGATACTTCTATATGTATAAATACGATGAACTAATAAGTTTTTGTTTTGGTGAAGTTTGATCGTTCTTTCTCATTTAAGTAAACATCTTTAGAAGGAGTTTATAACTAATATTTATATTGTATTTTTTATTTGAATGTATTGTATTATTTTTTATTTTTTTTAATCTTCAAGGAAAATTATATTTATCACAGTTCTTCGTAGCAGTAGTTACAATCCAGATTTCTTGCACTGTAGACAAATCCTAAGAATTAAACATTCTTAACAATGTTGATATTTAGAAATCCACGTGTCAACAATTTTGATTGCAGTAGTATGGAATTATATCTGCATATTATGTAGATGAATATCTTACAAAGTGGAGACGGTCATACAATATACTAGATGAAGACTAACTCCCCTGGGTATACGCCACTCTAATATATTCAAAGATATCTGTCTATTGCGAGGTTCGCAGTAAAATTAATCACGATGTAAGCGCTTAGTGTGCGAATATTGTGGGTCCACTACATGGGACTAATCTCACGCTTATAAACAGGGATACGGAACATTAATATACGAGTACAATATTGTATGAAAATAATGGAGATTTACCCAAATATATTTGAGTTATAGTTACTTGAAGTACAAATATTTTGTGGGCTACTGGCAAGTAGTTACTTAAAATTGTCTCATTCACCGAGCCTTTCCCAACTCAGTTGGGGTCGGCTTTCCAGTCTAACTGCGATTCGGCTGAACTTCGATATTTTCCGTGAAACGACTGCCATCTGACCTCCACAACCCATGGGCGATATCGAAGTTCTGTAGTTAGACCGGTCGGATTTTTGATTTAGGGCTCCAACTACCCTTTAACGACTGCCATAGATGTTAGTATGACAACCGGGACCGACGGCTTAACGTGCTCTCCGAGGCACGGAGGGGTCTCAATGTCTTAAGAAATGGTCACCCATCCTAAGACCGGCCTGAGTCGATGTTGCTTAACCTTTGCAATGTGTTAACATTGTCGGTTACCACTAGACCGCGAGCCCCTCCTTACTTAAAATTGTCTATCCTACATAAATAAAATCTAAGAGCAGCTTTTTAGCAGAGATTTAACAAAAATCGTTACTTACACTGTGTTTACATATTAGACAATAAGTAAACAACTAACAAGCTCATGATATATGTGCAATAAATTCTAATGCGACATTTGCCCCGCGAGGTGCTGCCGTAAACCACGCCGAATACGGAATGATCATAATAAAGTATGATTTCTTGGTAAGGGACGCGGCTTTAACGCGGATAATCACTCCTCAGGCGTACCCATATAATTCCTTAGTGCATAATGAAAGTTGATTAACATTATACGGTGTACGGTAGTAGTTGAGTGTGTGACTGTGTATGTATGTGTGTGTCCGCCGCAGATTCCGAGTCCTAATTAAGAGCGAGGAAGGGAGGGTCGCGGCCGGCGGCGGGGGTGAGGTATCGATCATCGCCCGCCAAGGAATCGACGCAGGGACCCACAAAAAGGGGAAGCCCTCATCTGAAAATCAGCGTCCGCTAAGCCGGTCCTGCGAGCACATGTGTTTTGATTTAAATGTGCTCTAAGGGTCAGTTTAATGCGCGAGTGCGGAAACGAAACGCTTCGGGCGAGATTTGCAAATCCGATGTGAATAATTACATGGCTTACGAGCTCTTACCTACTGCCTTACAGTCATTTGCATATTTTCTTGTGGCTTTGTGCGTAGCCCGCTGGTGTGGAAACTAAATATATCTACGGAACGTTTTGGAGTTGTTTAAAACACTCTGTATTATGAGGCATATAATTCATTGTTGATGATTGAATTAGAAGAAACCAAATTAAGCGGACATTAATACAATATGTATTATATTTACTTAGTTACGAAAATTTCAAGTTAGTAATTGTACAGTAATTGTATTAATATCAACTATATATATATATATATATAATTCCTACCTATATATCCCTACCTATATAATTCTGAGACTGTAAAAAGTACTCCAAACTTGGTAAAATTTCGCTATACATATTAAAAACAACAAAAATAATTGGCGACTGTTCTGTTAAATGGATACAAATAAAAAAGTCGAGACAACAAGCAACGTTAACAAAGCTGTTTATGAAATAAAAAAAATGTTAGAAAAACACTTATCGCACTCGAGTGCAAATCGTCGACTGTCACTTCAAATCCCGCCGCGGCGCCCGGACAAAATGGGAAAAAGTAACAAAAATAACAATCAAATAGAGCATCTACGGAAATGAGATCTGAAGGAATGATCACGCCCAACCCCGGGGACCGGTTGCCTCTTCAAAAAGGACCTCTTAATCTCTCAATTCACTAAGGAGTTAAGCTTTAAAAAATATTTCGATAGGCAACAAAGAGCCCCTCGCTCATCGCGTCGCGGTGTCTTTGACACGTCGCCACTGCCGGATTTTTTCGCGAGATCTCTTTAGAGACGGGATGTCACTCACTTTGTATCGGCTTTGTCATGAGAGGTTAAGCGTCGGTTTATTAGGCTTTACTTCCGATTCGCAAACAGGGGGCGTTAACAGATTCGTTTTCGATGTCGTATTTTCCGATTAAAAAATGAAAACTCTCAACCGATGGAGATTTATCGGTGCAATACAGTATGTGATGTCTAAACAACACCCTCGCAATCGATATGAAAATGTGACGAGTGGGGTAACTCGCCAGCTGGCGGGCATTAATTAAGAATACGTGACAAAAGACGAGACATGCACACAAACACAAGTTACGTCGAAAAAGGTCCGGATTACGTAACCCTTTTGCGCTTTTGATTTTAAACGTCGCCGTCGCGTGAAGTGCTAACGCCGGACGCTGGACCGTAGCTTCTAATTTGAAAGAGGACTTGACAAATCTGGCTTCGGGCAACCCCTCGTTTATTCGAGTCGACGTTACATGTGATTCCGATATGCATGTTGATACAATGCAATAATACGAGTAGCTTGTAGAAGGCGGTCACTATGGTTACAAAATGGAAACGTAACCTTATTTGAGAAGCTGTGAAAGGCATTTAGCCTTCGTTTGACCAGTTTGAGCGGGTCAGCGTTTTGGGCGCTGACTGCGCTCCGAAACCGAGATAATTAGCAGGCAAACAAGGAGAAGGGGGTGCCCGCACAACTTTCGCAGACCGTTCAGGTGCTCTGCAAATATCACTGCAAGAAGTTTAACAACAGTTTAATTGCAAAGCGAAAACAGAAGCGCAATGAAAACAGTTTAGTTCTAGTGAAAAGAACCTAGTTGGTTGCTGAGGTGAACAAGCATAAATAAAGTCAAGTTGAAGTTTTAAGTTTATTGAAAACCAGAAATGTCATGCAGTACCAAGTTAGCTGTGAAATTGAAAAGTTCATTTACTAAAACCGAAATAGGTTCTGGTAATGAGAAACTAAAATTAACCAATTTATAACCACATAATTTAACTAACCTTATAAAAGTTCAAGGTAGTTGTTTAAATATTACGTTATGTATAGTATTTAACTAAATTTACCTAGTGTTCTCGTAAATTAAAATTTCACCACCTTTCTGGGTATTTAGGTGCAGTTCACATGGGTCCATAAATCGACTATGTCATCGCCAGTGTGGGGTAAAGGTGCGGACACACTGCTCGCAATAAATTACCCCGGTTGCCTCGTGGGCTGTGCCTGTCCCGGCACATATCCAGTGCTACGTGACGTGTGTGCCTCACTCAGTATTGTGAACTGTCGTGTAGTTGAATAGTTGTTAACTACAAGTATAAGTAAATACGGTAAAGAAATCATAATGGGTACTATGTGTAAAGAGAGTATGTAATACAATTAGTTTGGTACTAGTGTGCCAGTTGTTTGACTGAAATATTGACTACTAACTGCAGAATCGAATCACAGATTATACAATACTTATAATATAAGTTTTACGTAATAAAGGAGATGAACCACTGCACACTAAATCGCCTGTATTCTTCGTGATCGTCAAAATGGAGGGACCAAGTCTTGGATTTCTGTCACACATAGGTATATATATGATTAATACTCGTACCATTAATCTACTATTTGCTACCATTGCTATAACTTTAGTTACCTCTACATTACGCATATATTTGAACAAACTTCTTCTTGTGCAGTTTTGTTATTGGTGCCAACTTGTTGTCGAATTACTTTCCTGTCATAGTAGACGTACCTACAACGTCATTATGTTTATTAAACTATTCTACTTCAATCTAATGCCTTAAAGTAATGTAATTGACGTTATTGATAAGAAAATACAACTATTCTTTCCAACGAAATATTGTTATAGTCTAGTTTTAATTTACTAGTATTATTTTTTGATAATTACTCACATCCAAAAACACCACATTATGAACAAAGGTTAAAGCAATAGTACAATTCTTTCTCAATTCTCTGCACACGTTAAGTACAGTAAATACACACAAGTTGGCTAATCCCTGGCGAGATCGCATGCGGGTCGTATAGCCAAGTTTTGCTTATACATAATTGGGACCAAATCCCTATTGGAGGTCGCTATACAAGGACAGGTTTCTTAGTGCGTGTTTGGCTCGGAAATTAATGAAATTAACCGATACGAGGTAAACTCAAAGGGAAGAAATGGGGTGGCGTATTTATTTATTAAGTAACTCAAGTTTATTAAACGTCAGTTCTAATAACCAGCTCGAGATGTGAGGTAGGTAGGTATTAGGGATGTGTGTTTGCGTGTTATGGCTCATGAATATAAAAAATAAATAATATATAGGTATCGTAACGATAAGTAAATAAAAAATAGTCTTATACTCAGCAGAGCTTGTGCTTTGCCGACTAGATAGCTAATAAAACACCCAAACTACAAAATAAATTCAACCAGGGGGCCAAACTTGGGAGCTAAGTTAAGCCGTCTGACGTAGGTAGTACGGCCATCCGATTAAGCCACATGTTGAAGCATAAATCTATTCTTTATTATTCCTAATTACGCACAGTAACTGAATTATTAAAACTCTTACTTCAAAGGTTTGGAAATGAAATTGGTTTGTAATAGATGTAAACTTTCGAACCAAAGAAAAAAGTAAAGTTACAGTTGATGTACTCATATTTTTAGCATTAGTGCCATTTACTAACAATCGTCTTAAGATTCTTCACTAATATAAATTTTGTAATATTTATATGTATTCATAGTTTTAAGGTATTTACCTATGGGCCGTAGAATAACTTTATACCAACTGTAACTTTTCTATTTGTTGTCTGAAATAAATAGATAAATAAATAAATTTCACCGTGGCAAAGCACCTAGATTTCTGGAAACCGTCCCAATCAGCAATGACGCGGAGGGTATATTAAATAAATTTCTGTAAATATTGTAACTTAGTAACCTAATTTTTGTTTGTGTCATGAAATACCAATAAGGTTACCTTTTTTAAATGTATATTATAATTGTCTAAGTACAAAATGACATAATAACCTAAATTACCAAGTGAACTAGCTGTTGTTGCGTTCATTACCCCGGTGTAATTCCCGGACGTACCTCAGTGCGGTATCGATCCGCGTCGAGCGACAGAAAACTTTCTAGACAGCTTTTATATGCACCCACTCTTTATCCTGTACGTATAGATTTCGATGAAATGTTTTACACAGTATTCACAGTGTTTTACATGAAGATTGACGGGTTAAAAGAAGCACCTTGATGTAAAGAACCTTCCTACAGGAAGAAACTGTAAACTTAATTTTGAAGTTTCTTCGTGCTTTCACGGGATGTTACAATGTCTTGGTATAGAGTATATATATCTATATGCTAGGTGACTAGCATATAGATATATATACTAGACTGTTATGCTACGTCTAGTATACCTAAATGCAAAGGTTAGATTTGCATCTTTGCCAAAACCGTGCATTGGTTGTCTAGAAAAGGGATTTGGCTGAAAGTTGGTACAGAGGTAGCTTATATTCCCGATCCCATGATTTGGAACAACGTTTCACACGGGTACCTTGCTATTAGTTTGGTATGCTTATAGTGTACCTGTGCACTTCTTAAAGAGGTGAATTACGCTAATATTTATGACCAAGAGATGGGCACTTAAATTGATACAAAAATCATTGAGTTTTAGTAAGTAGGTAAGTCATCGTTTTTCAGTGTGGTATATCTTTTTGATATAACAAACATTTATTTTAACCAAATACCTAAAAGATAGATTAATGAGATAGACCAAACCAAAATAATTTCAAAAAAATAATAGGTAATTGTAAATTGATAAATGTAAACAATTTTGACAAGATAATTATAGAAATGAGCGGGGTGCGTTTTTGGTGTTTGTTTTTCAATGGCAAGACGTCAGAGATGACGTCAGCGGTGACGTGCGTGCACTAGACAGTTGATGGGGGTAGCCTCGCAACGATGGAGAAGCTGCAGTCATATTCTGAATGTCTGTGGAAATCTCTTTAAGTGCACTTAAGTGATTTAAGACTGCCGCAACTCTAGATCGTGTCTTTCGAAACATTTATGATGTTCAGTAATGTCTTTAGATACCTATTATAAAATATTGCTCCAGTAATATTCGTCTGCGAGATTTAGTTCCCATTTAGTAACCTGAATCAATTTGTAGTGAAATGCTTTCAATGATTAGAGATTTATAGCTAAAATATTTATACTTTAAAAGTTATACAATGAAAGAAAAGTGATAAATCGCTTATTCAGTCCCATTTTGTTTTTTTCGAGCTTTGTATCTTCTCGTACTTTAGATACTTGGATGTGTACCTACTACGAGTAAACATAAGAATTTTAATAATAATTTAAACAAAGAAGTCGCAAAACTATACGAATGAATAGTTTTGCTTATATTTTCCACCGAGATTGGTACCATCCAACGCTTTTGGGGTCTATAACAATCGATTGGATTTTATGCATTTTGATTTATTTAAAATAATTTGTATAAATAAGTCGCATAATTCTATTAGGGTTATTTTTATGTAAAATTAAATATTTTCATAAATCACTTACAATATTCCCCATACTTACTTGTCAGAATGAATACACAGCGAGTGGTAATCGTGTGATCCCATGTGGGGTACGTCTAATCAGCTATGAAAATTAGGTTCCGCTGCGTATCGTCTGTTTTGTACGCTAATGTAAAATTTAATTACTATTGCCAAATATCACATTAACTTGTGATGGATGAGAGGAGACATTCTTGATGTTTAATTTACTACGTAGTACGTTAGTTATTTGATGAAGAGAGATGGTTAATATTAAGCTTCATATAATACAAAAATCTTGTTTCTTTCTGTTGTTGTTCTGTTGTTGGACTAAAAATTATTATCGCTAATAATTTGTTTGTTTCATACAAAACAATAATAATTTTTAGTCCACAAACTGTGAGCTTTAAAGTAACAAATCCTTACATGATTTTGGCCCCCGGTACATAATATCATCGATCATCCAATTAGTAGTACGATCAATCATCGCGCCGATCACTCCCCTGGCCACTAGGATTTTTTTCCACTCTTTGCAATAACCTCCTGGGTCTAGTTAATCACCTGTGTTAGGCTCGTTGCTGTAAAACAGCCATAGCTTATACACATCAAAGAGTTTGAATGTACTGTACAGAAAAAATTAAAACCATGATTTTTAATCAATTGCTCTGACTTGGGCCTAGTAGCTACAAAACTGTACAATTTACGGTCATTTTGTTGTAATAGGGAGAAATAATATACAAACATGGTACTTGGGTATGTTACAAATAAATTTTGTATTAAATATTAATTTATGTGGATTGTTTAATTAAATATTCATCACCTTCGGAAGTGATATTTACAAATTTTATAAGTAGAAACATATAATTGATCAATACATGTCATAAAGCCATTGAAGACAGTTCGTTAAATAGTACTTCTTCAATCACGATAATATAAAACTCAACAAAACGGCACGATATAAAAAGATGAACAATAATTCTTTTTTATTACGCGCCAAAGTGGGAATCTCATTGTCGACGAGGAAATAAATAATATGAGGAAGGAAAAAGAAAAGGGAAATAACACAACATAAAATATTAAGATTCACCCTGGATTGGCATCATTCTGTGGTCGGTGTGGATTCCTTCCAAGGGGCGACGATACCTACGTCTTTGAATGTTAATGCTATTTGCATATCCGAAAAGTCATGAAATAAATCAGCCAAGACGGACAACGGGGACGGCTATTCATTATATTCCTCTTTGTCTACCAGACTACAAATTAATGCAAAAAAAGCTTTGTTATTGGTTGCGATTTCGTTTTATAATTTATACAAATTAATTTCAAATACTAAAAAGGCAGACCATATATCTACGAGTACTATAAAGCTCTCAATCCCTGATATAAACTTTAAATCACAATATCCATTTGTGATACGCGTTGCGAGGTGGGCCCTTATGTGGATAATATCGAGATCCAACGTCAAATTGCAGAGTATTGTGAGTCAAATGCGAGAAAAACGGAGAAAGTGTTAGGGCAGTATTTACATAAGTTGAGACAGAGGGTCTCGTGCGATACATATGAAAATATTCAGGACGAAGATGATGTGAGCCCTTCGGGTGACTCTATGCCTTTATGATGGGGAAAATATTTACAACCATGTTGAAAAACGTGATATTTATGGAGCAACTAAAATAACGTGAAATTACGGGAAAAATCTGCGTGAATATAGTTCTAAGTATGTAATGTGATTTAAGGTTTATTGTTTTATATTTAAGACTGTACTAGTAGTGGAGCGTCGTAAGATTTATACCTCGGAATCCAGGGCCAGTCAATGAATCTTTATATAAACTATGGAAATGTGTTTTTAATAGTATATAGAAAAATGTAAAAAAAAATATTTTGCGCGTTCTCAATTTGTTAATTATTATTAAGCAATTATTTAATTATATACAGGGTTACCTGGTAAGTTTCAGTTTAACTTTCAGGGGTGATAGTTCTCACCATTTCTGACAAATTCCACTTTGGACCCCTGCCCCCCACCCTAACCCTTTTCAAGTTATAAGGCTTAGAAGATATTTTTTTTAAAATGCCGATTTCTGTCTAATGGCCTAATCTTTTTCGTTTATTTTTGTTCAAATTTTTATTTTTATACGATTTTTGTGTAGCAGATTAGTTTTTTCATCATTATGAAAAACAAAATTAGAGTTACCTCAACTAAATGGGTCGTAGATAGAAGATTGATAGTTATAGCATCAATAAAAAATCAGTACAAATCAAACTTCAACCAGCAATAGTAAAAAAAATATCTACAACACCTAGGCTGCATACATGCTTAAAAATATCTACGTTTCATTAGCTATTCAACGAGGTATAACAAGCTAGGCTATTATTGAAGGTCTTGGATAAAAACTTTGATAAAAGCTACCCAGGTAGTAGTAACAACAAAAGCATTCCGTTAGGTACTGCCTCTATTGTCCTCTAAGTGTTGACTCTGCTTGTAAACTGGACTCTGATTTGTGCTTGTGATTTAGAACTGTTGAAGATGGCGACCTTCACGAACGAGGAATATGCTGATATGTTGATCTGTGGTTGGGGGCCAGGGGTCCAAGGTGAAATTTGTCAGAAATGGTGGGAACTACCACCCCTGAACGGGGTTCGCAGGACTTACCAGGTAACCTTGTATTTAATTAAAAAATTGCTTAGTAATAATTAAAAAATTGAGAACGCGCAAAATATTATTTTTAACATTTTTCTATATACTATTAAAAACACATTTCCAAAGTTTATATAAAGATTAATTGACTGGCCCTGGGTTCCGAGATTTTACCATTTTTATGCCTTACTGCACTCCACTATAGTGCCGTTTTACTTGCTTTTTAAAGTTTATGGGTGCATATTTAATAAATTCGACAAATTTTTAAAACAAATAGTGTGATTTTGAGAACGGATGATCTTAGACGGTAGTAACAGACGAGACGACAGAGCAGATAATTTTCAAGTCCAATTGTAGATGTTAAGTTGTTATCGATTGTGCAGGCGGCGAAGTTTTTATGAATTAACCGTCAAACAACTAAAGAAGAACAATGAAAGTCTTCAAACAAAAATCGATGACAATCTGGGCCAAAAACTTGGTAGAACTTTGCCGGCAAAAAGATTTATATACTTATAAAAAGTGAACGGGAAAAGAAGTTTTGGAAGTTTTGGAAAAACTTTAAATTGCGACCTTGAACCGGTTGAACTTTGTTTCAGATTACTATTAGTGGAGTTGAAGGCTGGAAGTTTTTAATGGGAAGGGGTTGATATGCGGCGGACAGTTCGCGTCATTAACTTGAGGGCGAGTATGACGGGGATATTTCGCTTTTGATTAGGGGGCTATCCCCTGAATTTGTTTAATATCTAATACACATTTTGTATTTGTGAATAGAGTACGATGAACCAAGGATCGATCGCGGATGGGTAAAGCACCCAGTCGCGGTCGGCGTCAAACTTTTGGGTCTGTTTTAATGAAACAATTCCGAAACTTTAGTGGATTTGGGTCATTGTGTACAACACTTACGCGTAACGCTGGTAAGGCACGGATTTCATTTGATTGCTTTTAGATATTATCAGAGATACAAGTAGGTGTTCTGAATACTAAATAGAAGGTTATCACTAGTCTGTTTAGTGGAGAGGTATATGTAAGTATGTCGTTTGTACAAACTTAATAAGGTGCAGCTACATCATCATTCACCGAGCCTTTTCCCAACTCAGTTGGGGTCGGCTTTCCAGTCTAACTGCGATTCGGCTGAACTTCGATATTTTCCGTGAAGCGACTGCCATCTGACCTCCACAACCCATGGGCGATATCGAAGTTCTGTAGTTAGACCGGTCGGATTTTTGATTTAGGGCTCCAACTACCCCTAACGACTGCCATAGAAGTTTGTATGACAACCGGGACCGACGGCTTAACGTGCTCTCCGAGGCACGGAGGGGTCTCAATGTCTTAAGAAATGGTCACCCATCCTAAGACCGGCCTGAGTCGATGTTGCTTAACCTTTGTAATGTGTTAACATTGTCGGTTACCATAAGACCACGAGCCCCTAGGTACAGCTACATATTTCATTAAATTATAAAACTGCAAAACGTCGATAACTAATGAGTACAAGTATACTCATCATCAAATTTGCTTTTCAACTGCAGTATTTTTTTGTCGTTGTACCCATGAGGCAATAATAAGAATACAGTCTCTTAAGTCTGCTTCACAATACAATCTTGTAAAACAATAAACCTAAAGGCATTTAAACGAAAGCTTCACAATTGAGACATCGTTTACTTTATTAACTGTTAAATAGAACTGGCTGTTTATGTAAATTGTTATTGCTTTTTTAAGAAAATCCTCGTTTGACACGTAGAACGCCATTATTATGCCTCTGCCCGGCCCGCTCGGGACACAATGGGATTTTGAAGGTAAATAAGTCTTTAAAAGAGGAATAAGTAAATTAGAAGCGACAAGATAGGAATCTCCCCTATTTTTTTCCAAGGTTGGGGCGAGAAAAAAGGCGGTCGACTTATAGTAAGTATTGACTGTTAGCAAAGTATGGAGATCGAATTCTTTGTTGTACTCTTGTTTTGTTTAAACTGTTGGTTCATCAATGCCTTCAACATTATTAATAAATGACTTCTTTACCTAATCGTAGTCTACATACTTATTTATTAGCTAATCTAATTTTATATACCTTAAATGTTTTTATTTATGGTGTGGACTTTTTAAAAGCTTTCATTGATCTTGAAATAATTAATTAATAAAATTTTGGGACAAATTTCCTTACGGGTAGTGCGCAGGTAGAGCGATTTAGTAGAAATTTGCACGTAACGAAATGTATGTATGTGTATCGAGGAGCCGATGCTCGGGTTGCGCACCCGACAACTCTCTCACGCTGTCCCCGTCTTCTTTTTTCGTTTTTTTTTTCTGAATTTTTGCAACCACTCAATTTTTTTATTGTAATCATAATCAGAGACGAGTATACTTTATGTTTCTTTTACCAGATTCATATGACATTCTTTATATATACAGATGAATGAATTGTTGCGGTTCTGTAAACAGATTTACCTAAAAGCCTTTTCCACACTATGAGAAAAATCTCTTAAGGGTGAGTAGCGCGACACTCGTCCGGTATCATAACAGCTGCTGCTAGCGATACCTACTTATTAAGCCATCGAGCCCGCTACATCACCTCTACCTCTCTACCTAGAGATACCTAGAGGTAATCTCTCGTCTCTTGCCCAGTGCCATTATACTCGCTCATGTTTTTAAATTATAATCTGAAGTTGGTTTAAGGGGCCATTTTCGATGTCAATTATTTTGCCATGCTTACGACGACACTGTGTAACCATGATCGTTATGAAAGTAGAAAAACTATGTTTATAAAGTTCAATATGTTAAAGAGCCATATTGAAGTACGATAGTAGTGTTAGGTACGAGTACTAAGTTATCTTCACTGGTAACACAATCAAGACCAAATACACCCATAGTCTTCACTTTTATATATGTGACATATCGTAGGGTACGAATTAGCTTCGTTTGCCAAAGGGCCGTCTGCGAGTGACAGCTGCCAAAATATCCTCATCAAATTTTGTTCTTACCCCTGAAAGATACCAATTAACGTTTTAATTGTTTTTGCGCACAGCCAAAAATTAAATTTATTGAATTTAAATTATGCGTATAAGAATAAGTATGTATTTATTTTATGACTTCCAATCTGGCTTGAGGGCTGATAGTATTTTTCTTATTCAAGATAAGCACAGTTGAAGGTAATTTACAAATGACTTCCCAGCTTTAATAGCACCCAGAAGACCCAAACAGAGTTTGGTGAAGTCTGAAAATGATCTTACAAAGTGTAGGCTCTCCCCGAAGTCGCCTCGAGGCTTCGAGGCGCTGTACCGATACAGAGTTTAAGAGTTATGCAAATGTTATGGACAACAAAAAAGTTAATGTCAATGATAAGTGCACCCCCAAGGGGTCGATCACACGCACACCCAACTTCTTACTGGTGCTACTCATTGTAGAACTGCTATTTGCATGTTTGCCTATTGTGTAGCCCTCTTTAATTTATTTTGTTATTTTGCAAGACTCGTTCTTAGAGTCATAAACTGTTTTCTAAGAAAAATAGTGATACTTATTTTGTATAACCAACTTGGGCGCATGGTATTTACATTATCTAATAAAATTGATACCAATATTGATTTACAAAAGCGACGATACACGGGTCTTATAATATGAACTTGCTTTAGCTAATTTTAATAAATGAGTATTGAATGACGTGTAACGAAATCAGTAATTTTGATATATGGTGAATTACTGGTACTAATTAAATATTAAAAATCCTTTTCGAAGTTCATCTATCAAATGAGTTCACTAAAAATATAAATGCCATTTGCTATTCAACGAGATGATTTAGATAATTCAAGTCACTTTTGTATTCGATTGTCCTCTAGAGATTATAAGTGTCTGTAAAAAGTGCTTGAGTCTAGTACGTGAAATTAGGATGAGGCTGCCGTGAGGGCCCTGAGATCTCATTAAGCGACGCCGAGTAATACAGGTGTCTCCGCGGCTTGGGAGGTAAAAGTCAACGAACTAAAGATTTTAATTTAAATAGACTATCTCCATGGTAAATGGAGCAATTTTTCGTAAATTACAAACTATGCAATAGTACAAACTATTCAATATTGATATTAAATGTTTTACGTTTTCTTTACATACATTAGTGTGTATTTATTTATGTGCACACATGAAGGTAGAATAGCGAGGATAAACCAAGGGGTACCAAGACAAAGTATTCTAGCAAATGGTCTTAAAACAAAAACAAATTAATACACACCTCGCATAAAATCCTGTTTTTATCCGCGAAGGGGCTAATAAGGCCACATTTCAATGCCAGTCACTTTCTTGGACCCCGCCTTGTCCGTATGTCAGATGATAGATGTACTGCGTTCAAGTAAGGATGACTTTGAGCCTCATCATACATCTCTTTAACGATTGAGACCTTTAAAGAGATACTTTATAATCTTTATTATCTTTATAATAATTTATATCTTAATAATCGCTAATCTCGTTAATAGTCTCCCATCAACTAACACAGGTATTTTAACTACGACGCGTAACATAATATCGTTTCAAATATCAGTTTTCAATATTGCCTCACGTCAGCATCCACCTAATATTAAGTATCGCAGCGTAGGTGAAGTTTTACATGCAAATGAATTAATTCTTCGCGTAGTAGTGTTCGGTGCATCAGAGCATCGGAATATCGTCGGTGATGCTTCGTTGCATTTATAATGTGAGTTCATTACCTTGGCAGCCTAGTCTAGGAGCTCTACGTAATGGGTTTGGAAGAACGTTCGCTTCAATTATGAGTGGGATATTAAATCGGTAGCTATCTGTATTATATTTTAGTAGAATTAATAACTGTATGTTATGTACGATATGATATGAATGAAGATTTAAAGGTGTTAGAGTTTTAAACATACATATTTAAATCGCCAAAGGGGTTGGCAGAAGTACAATACGCACCCACAATTTGCCGTATGTTTGGTTAGTTCCACGTAAAGATATCTAACAAATAATATTTGTTATTATCTATATATCCATTCATACAAGCTTTAGAGTGTAAAATGATAGCAAACAAGATACAAGTGGACGTTTCTATTTTTATCGTGATTACAAATTAGCTAAGACACTGCCATCCAAATTAATAATGCGAATGTTCAAGACAAACTTAGGTAACTGTTGAGAGCAAAACAAGTGTGCTTTCAAAATTTTATAAAGTGTTCATCCGATTGTATATATTTTCCTTGAGGCATTGCGGTGAGTGTGCATTTTTAATTTTTATCTCCATGGAAGCGTAGATGACGCAATGAATTTTTACTGAACCTGGTCTTTCTACCTTATTAATAAGGGGTTTAATTACCACATTGTTGGGTAGGAATGTCCAAAAAAAAATATATATATATATATATATATATATATATATTTATATATATAGATATATATATATTGGATGCTTACCCTATACCGCGGTAAGTAAACTGTATCAAATATGTACCTCTTTTTATATTGTCCAGTCCGATATCGAAGCCGAATTATTCCATTCATTTTACTTATCTACGCGTCCGATATCCGATATAGGATCGGACAAAATCAAAAGCTAACTAATGCGTGCGTAACAACTCTAGTTCTACACTTATAACATTTAAATTAAGTGGGATTTAGGTACTATTGAATCACAAACCGTATGTGAGTATTTTATCGAAACCTCTATCACTATTCTATAGGTACTAGTGAATTATAGTATTGTGATAAATTGTTATTGGTTTTAATAATGTCGTTTTGCTGTGCAAAACTTCGAAAATGTTGCCGTTGACGTTAACTACTCGCAAAATGATTAAGCCCAAGAGAGGTGAGACAAATATGAAAAAAATGCATAAAATCTTTCAATCTGAAACGAGTACGAGCATGATAAAGAGCCCAGCGTCGAAATAAAACCCGCTGTCATATCATATAAAACGTGTCTCTATGTTTATCGTGCGTAGGTGCTATGATTTAGCGCATGGCAGCCCTATTTCACAGCACCTCGGCTCAAATTGAATTGATATGTCTCCGCTAACGGTACGGTGACGGTAGCGGTCGGCGTTTTTCTGAACATATCGCTTATGATGCGCGCCAAAGCGCCCGGAAAACTGTAGGGAGGGTTAGGAAAAAATTATTATGAAAATATTTGTCGGTAAATAAAGTGAACCAAAGTAGGTTTTTTTTGTGTTAAATTTTTGTTAACATCAAAGTATTTTTCCTTTTTTTTTAAACAAGTGTAAAAGATACGCATTTGACAACAACCTATTCTCGTCTGTGGACGTAGTCCATCAAAGACTACTTAGGCAGTCAACAAATTCTCTGACGTATATAAAAGCATAGGGTCTAATTACTCTGTAGGTTAGCCCAAAATCAAACAATATTACATGAATATTATTCTCCAAACAAACTATTTCTTTTGCACACTGTATACGTGATATGAAGTGTGAGATAGGGGTGTAGTAAAGAGTGCAAACGATCGGGTCGCAGTGTCAGCCCACCGCTCCACTGCGCGCTAAGAACATTGCCAATTTTACATATTTCACAGTAGACAGGCCTTACATACCAATGCAGTATATCACTATGATTTGTAGACTTTGATTGCCAACTTATTATTGAGTGGTTTTATGAAATAGTGTTATTTTTTAATTTTTTCGTAAGAAGTGTATCACACTTTAAATTAAGTAGAAACAATGTTGGTAAGTACATTCTTACAATCACACTTCTTTTCTCCACCACATCCATCTATTGCCAGTAGATCTGTTGGTCCCACGTAATCAGAGCAAAGCTATTGCAATTACCGGCCACTAAATTAAATATAAAATCAATAACCACTCTGTAATTTCTGTAATCCCAACCTAATTTCCTTTAGCCGGGACCACTGCAGTTCGGATTTTGGATGTAAATAAGCATTATAAACTTAAGACAAACGGGTCTTTTACGAGATTATTGAGATATATACATACCTCTTTATTACCCGACTTTTCGACCCTGAGCCGTGGTCACAAAAAAAGTAAATAAGCATTATTATTATACAATATAACTTGCAAACATTTATATATAATCATAGTATTCACTGAAACACAGCAGTACATACCGCAACTGTTATTATTTTAGGCCACCCATCCTTGTTTTGAACGGAATAGATCTGTTGATAAGCACATACTAAAGTAACTCAACTTTGAAAAATGTATCAGCAAACTATGTTCCCCGCGGTGCGGTGTGGTAAACTCGACTGCGCACCTTCGGCCCACAACTGTATCAAAATGATAAAAATGTTGAGATCCAATAACCATTCATCCATCAAGTGTCAAGATATAATCTCCGAGATGGTGGTGCGACCTGCTTAGCCCTCAGACTTGGGGAGAACCCGGCGAATATAAAAATGCCTGCAAGATTTACAGGTTTCGTTGCAAGATATCGCTTACAGATTTCACTTGTATTATGCTGGGGAGGTACTATTAACTTAAGGAAATTATATGATAAGATCTTTGAAAATAATTATTTGTATAAACAAACTAGTATTATTATAGTATGTTATAATAAGTTAGAATATAACTTACCCACTACTACGGAATATTCCGAGAAAATGCCTACGGAATAGAACATTTATTTACTTAGAAAATTTAAAGCAGCAATAAAACACACCGATATGCGTTTATCTACCCTCAAGTCGAGTACACTTGTTCCAAGATATCATTTCTACTAACGCGGGGCAGTAAGAAATCTGTTTGTATCTGGCATTCCAGGCCACCGAGCGATTTAAATCTCTTAAGCTCACTGCGACCGGCCGCGGGTGCCACTGCAAGACTCACAAATCTTTCATAATCTTGAAAGATCCCATGAGGGGCGTTTTTCATAGTGTACTTAAAGATCGAGGCCCAATAAAAACTATTTGGGAAAAAGGTAAGTTACATTTTGTTTTCGCATTGTAAGGTAATAGCATCGTGCGTAGCTTTGCTGTTTTAATTTTATTTACGGAATGGTATCGTATATTTATACTTCATGATGTGGGGGCAGGTACCGGTATTCATAAGCAAATACAAGGCGAGGGATCCCATAATTTTCGGTTTGCATTTTTCCATCGCGACCGCGAACTCGATTTTCACTCCCAAGGGCGAGCGGACGGCCGGCCTCAAAAATATTAATGAAAATTTTTACATAAATTTATTCGAGTGAGGGGCCCACGCGTCGTTTCGTGAACCGATGGGGTCCATGCCTGTTTTTTATTTATTAATTTAATGGTATTTTTGGTCTAATTACCTGCCTGAGGTATAATTCATTGGGTTTGAATAACGTGTACTTATTTATTTGGTGTATTCGCGTGTGGTGATGCCTGAAATAAAATTGGAAGGAAAATCAGATGTGTTGCAGAATGATTTGCAATTTTCATATCATATCACTGAAGTCTAATACGATTTTAATAATCTAGTTTTTATACGTTTGTTAATGCATATTATTGTAGATATTAAAATTTGGTGGTAATGGGCCCTACCAACATCTCCATGCTGGCAAAAGGACGAGTCTAGTCTGGCAAATATACTTCCCAGAGACGGCAACAGGATCACCACCTATTACGTGCGGAAGCATTTATTATTTTATTTAAGTTTATTAATAAATAGAAGTCATGTTTATATATTTTTGTTGATTATTATAGATTTAAAAAAATTAAGCAGACACACGATATTGATTTAAAATACAGGCAATCTAGGTAAGATTCCAAATAGTTATTCTTACCCTAGTAAATTTAGTTTAACCCTCAGCTCATAGAATGTACACAAAGAGGTATGAAGGTTACCAAATCCATATAACTTACAACTTGCTTGAGGAGTATTTGGCGTATGTGCTTAGCATTAATTTTGTGGTCTTTTTCGAAGCTCATTTACAAATGGACACAAAATCGAAAGCTCTCAATGAGAAATCTAAGGGATCATTGTTTTAGATTTCCATTGTTTTTCGAAGTAGTAGTAGAAGTAAGAACATGAACTTACGCAATTCTGTCCTAAGATAAATATTTGATTTCTTCGCTCATCAAACGAGCTCATACAGGCTCATATACAACTTCAGCCCCCAGTTTATTGAGTTCACTTTAAAAAGCAAAGCATTCTTGGCTTAACCCTTCACCGGCAGCATCAAAAGAACAAACGCAATATATCGGGGGTTCGGCTTAATTTGCCCCGTTACCAAAGTTTAATGCGAGTAGCCCGACCGAATGCTCCAAATTACTCCGCGATATTTTTAACGTCCGGAATGCACCCGCTTTAGGTTACGCTTACAATATTAACTGGACTGTTCACAAGGGTTAAGGATTTCGATTTTACTTTCATTGTAATTTTATTTCAAACTAATTTAACATTAAAAAACCTCTTACTGCTTTTAATAATTAAACAGAACGTCTCGAAAACTAAGACAGTCCTACTGATTTTAATTAAATTAGAACACTTTTTATTGTGCAAACAAGGTAGGGTCCATGGATTTCTAATTCGCCACGTTGCGTTGAGACAAGAATTTTTTCTCCAAATGAATTTCCCATCTTAGGGGACATTGGCTTCTTGGCGTGTTTACAAAGCTCCCGGCGAGTCCCACTTTGTTGTTTAATGAAATTATCGGTTTACCGAGTAAATGAACAAAGCGAGATTTCGCTTTCGCCATTCGGTCAAAAAGGGAGGGAATCTTGTTTTTGTTTTCCTCGGCGGACCGAATGGACTCCTTTGTGGTGTTCCTTAGCTCAACGTTATACTTAATCAATTATGATCGACTCGTTAATTTTAGATGCAAAGGGATTAACTGAAATATGAAATGCCGATGCTTTTTGTATTATGTATAAAAAATTGGTAGCTACTGTTAGTTATGTTTAATCTGCTGTGATTTAAAATGCCAAGTAACAATCTCATAATCAGTGAAGGGAAGAAAACAGAAGCATTTTTCGCGAATTTAGAAATTTAAAAAGAGTTTAATAACGTGACTGCCTTGGTGGCGCAGTGGTATGAGTATGTGACTGCCTTCCCTGAGGTCCCAGGTTCGACTCCGGGTCGAATCAAATTATTTGTGTGAAACACAAATGTTTGTTTCGGAGTATGGGTGTTTTCTATGTATAATATGTATGTAGTTAGAGATATATAAGTATGTTTATCAGTCGTATATTAGCTTAATTTGAACTAGATGACATTATGTGAGAATGTCCAAAAATATTTATAAATATTTATTAAGTACTATTTTATACGTAATTACAAAAATGTGTTAATAGTAACTTTAGGCTTCTCTCTCTAATTTTGCCAACTTAGTTGTGGAAGTCAAATTCCTAAACGCATTTTTTTTTCGTTTTATCCATCGATATAATTTGATCGAAAGGTTTATCTCGTAATTATTTTATTACTAAAATTGAATAACAATAAATATAAATACGCTCGAATACGGATTCGATAATTACGATGAAATTTGTATGAAGTTATCCTAAGTCACGTAATTTCCGTCTATGCGCACATGTGCCCAGTTCACGCTCGCTCTAATAGTTGCAATTAGGAACGGCAATGAAAGAATATACCGACCCTCGTGACACTAATGGCCTTCCCACTTAATTATATAAAGTACTTAAGTAAATGATAGCTAATTCAGCGCCGTGCTCGACGTCCCGTAAACAAGAGGTGTGACTTTCAACCATTGTCGGCGATCTGTCACTTCCACTTCCGGACCTTTTCCGCGTAATTCTTTTTCTCATTGTTGCCCTTTCTTGAAAAGAATACTTACTTTTTTCTTCTATCCGGTGCCTGCAATTGTCACCCTCCTGTAGTGTTTGTTTGGTTGTGAGCCTTGATTAAATACCGCTGTCAAAATCTGTTAATTTTTCCTTCCTGAGAGTAAATTTAGAAAATATGTTTTTCTCGGTATTCTTATTTACATCTTAAAATAGTTATAGTTAACAAAGGAATAATGAGGTGCTGTCAAAAATTTTAATACTAAATTATATTTATCATTCGTGTCGTCATCGTGTTGGTAGAAAATTTACATTTAAATAGAACATCTGCCGGCAGGTCGACCCTCTTAAAGCTTCCTTCCATGGCATTTTTCTTACCCGCTAATTTGTAAATCGTTTCGTAATATTCAAAAATTAAAATGCTGATGTCATATTTACTTGCTATTTATATGCTAATATTGGTATTTATAAATAGAAGGGACGGGATTCTGATTAAAATATCAATAGATAATCTGTAAGACGACTATTTAGCTTCCGCGAAGTCAAAATTTCATATATTCGTGCAGAATACTAATTGAAAGCAAAATATCTTAGAAAGTTACACAAAAATCAAAAGCTAGTCATTACAATTCTATATCTTATTCAGTGTAACAATTTTGACGAGGTTTAATCTTTGCGCTTATTCCATTCTTCAAGGCGTAAGATCACTGCAATTATTTGTAAAATGGAAGGGTTGAGACGGCATAATGCCGCAATATTCGTAAATTAAGTGCTTTTGCCAGCTCAGGCCCAGTAAATATTATTTTTTTATGTTAATAACCAGGCGATTGCGTTAATAAAGCTTTCCATCTTGTAATTAGCCACCATTGTCTTGGAACAGGAGGAGCAATGAGGGAAAATGTACTTTAATAATCTAAGGCTTCCTCAGTTATAACAAAAGAGTATTTATTTGGAATTCTTAATTCTTAGTATTTTAGTCCTCGTAAGTTAAGTACTAAAGTTGAGACGGTTTTTCCTCTGTCAGGAGTAGGTACTTGTGTTAGTCCGTGCGATGGATTCCTTGTGTACAAACCGTCAGACATGATAACACGTGATTGCCACGGTTTGAAGCTACTCGTGTCTAACCTCGGTGACGGCATAGGCTACAAAACAACAGTCCATTTCGATAAGATTTTGGGAATTAACCAGTGGTTAGAAAGTAGTGGCTTCTAATATCAATAAAAAAAGTGCGTGGGTATATTATTATAGAGTTATATGTGTATGAATCCTTAAACGCCTACGTGTTTCGGTTCAAATATTCCTCTTATTGATACAGACATTTTGCTCGGCATTGCTCGTCATCATCTCCGCAACACTGCCGCTTTAATTAATAAATTAAACAACGCTTCTTAATTCTTAAGCCTCAGCCGCAGCCAAAATATTTGCCATGTATAAATTCACGCGGAGTATGATGAACCAACCACCCTTCAACGCCGGCTCTTCTTTATAGCTCTATTTGTGTATTTTAATTACTGTCATTATATGCTAATGACAACCATCCCTTTTTCTTATCCTCCCAAATGGGTTATTGCAGACTTATATCTGTATTGCGCAGTTTTGTCGACTAATTTTCAAGATTTAAATAATAATAATGACTGAACTGCGTCTTGGAAGGATTGTTAATTCTTTTTTACGGTGGAACATTTTAATTGTTTTGTTCAATGTAATTCAGTTGGTTAGTTGATTTTTGGTAATCAAGCTGACGGGAAACTTGTTTAAGGAAAATTGTATTCGACCTTAATGTCATTAGAATAATAGTTGCTGACGTTAGTAATGTTTGATCATTTACTTTTTTTTTCAATTCATCGCTTATAACTAGGTACCTCAATGTATTCAATCATCCCGATAATCTAATTAATTGTTAAGTTAAGTACCTAACTGTTGTGAACGTTAGTTCGTTTAAAATTCTCAATGGAAACCTTCAAACTGTGTCTGTTTAAAAGACTACCCCCCCACCCCCCCCCCCATTTCTCCGAATCTAAAAAGCTCTCGATGAAATTGTATTAAATCAAGAAATACTTGTGCAAGATCGGATCGGATAAAAACTGTGGCTGCTAGCCCGGAACACACATACAGACAGACGGACGAAAGCAAAATTGTCCAATCTCGAAATGTAGGTCAATAAATCCAAGACGATTGTGTAGGAGTCTCACGAAGTATTTTGGTGAAATATAAAGTTCAACATATTCAAATTTAGAATTGATTATGGATACAAAGGCACACAAACAAAGTGACACACCCCACAAAAGAGTGTTAAAAATGCAAATTTCAGCAAACTCAAGTCTTAACGACATACATTACTTTTCCCTCATATGTTGAGATCTTGGAATTCTTTTACATAATCATGTGTGTATCATGTGTTGATAATATAACAGCTTTTTATTGGGGGTTGGTAAAATCTAGTTAAGTATGCGAGTGCCGTCTACGCAATAATACCTACAGTATTTAGCATAATCTGCTGATTTAGTGGCGTGTAAGGAAATAAAGATTACTTATATTAGGTTTTATGGTTGCAGTGTGTACCGTTTCGTATTAATTTATAGACTTATGGAACATCTTTAGAGCGTAATAGATTTGACTGTGTATCATAATTATTCTGATACGTTTTCGTATATTTCAACTCTTATCTAGTAAGTACTTATATTTTTTAAAGTACAGTCTCACAGTAAAATTTACTTCTGCATTCTAATCGACTTAGGGATATTCGTAAAGAGATGGTATGACAGTATACTAAGCTTATTCGCACTTATTGCAATGCTGAAAGAGAGCACATACCAGCCGCTAATTTTTTGACGTAGACTTGCGAAATTAGGGTATAATCTCGAGGCACTGTTATAATCGGCTCTTAAAGTATGCGTTATGTGCGAAGAATAAAAATTAAAGAGGTTATAATATAGTTTATATAGTTCAGACAATATAATTATAGAAAAAATGCCAGGACTGGTAAAAGCATGTTAAGTCGTTTTTCTCGACGTTTTAACACCGTTGAAGACATCATCCGTCCATATTTACCGACATCGTAGCTTTTTACGTAGCTCCGTTTCACCTTGTTTACGACAACATCCCACTTTATTGTTATATCTCAAGAAAAGGGGTTAATGTCACATTTTTGTGAAGCTGCAGATGTACCACTTCTATTTACAAACTAGCGAGACAAGGTATAAAATGATACTGCCACAAAAAGCCATCCTAATACGAAATCGATGCAACAAACGACAAAATTATGAATTATGGAATAGGTATAAGCTCATATTTTGTGGAAAGCAGGAGTCGCTCGGTTCACTCACATATTTATTGTCATTGAAAATCCAGTTCCTGGAAATGTATTCGAGCGTACAGGCGCGTAGCATGTTTCCTTGTCGCATTAGGCATAAGTAGTGCTCTCTCCTCACCCTATTAAGTGTGATATATGCGACAATTCTTTCTGCAAAGCATCGAGACGGAAGGGAACATCGTCATATCGCTTGCGCCATTTACATCGACACCTTTACGTGTGACGCGCTAATTCCATACTGATAAATTATTTTCTGTTGGATTTTCGGATGGAAATTGTGATGATTCGTTTGGCATCTGGTATTTTTATTTTAAACGCACTGCGCAGGGGCGTGTATAATTAATTATACCATCATGTCAATACTATAATATTTTACGAATGAATAAAATAAAATAAATGAGTGATTTAAAAGGATTTAAAGAAAATAAATTAGTTGGATGTTAGCTACAAAATGAATATTTAAAATCTAAGAGCGTCATAAGCATAACCCGAGAGGTTTCGCTATTCTCGGTGAGTGTCGGTACTATATAGTGATGCTCGACAAGACCCTAGTCTACCTTTGTGTGTAGTAGGTAGTAGGTACTTATAAGTATTTATATCTACAGTACGTACGTATCACGTACGTAACCCATAGGAGTTATTCTATTATGTCAGTAATTCTGTTCATAATTTTACCGTATACTGTTTTCGGTAAAACTTTTTTACCAATGTAAATTTTATCCCCTAAGCGATATAAGAAAAACCTTTATCCAATCCAGACTAATAAGATGAGAACACGAGTCCCAAACGCGATTCACATGTTCAGACAAAACCGGCTATGTTCCCCTCTAAGACGCCGTGTGTGATGTATGCAAAAAGGGAATTGAATAAGGTGATTTCGTTCCGCGGGGTCGTCGAGGGAAAAGAATCCACGGTAATGGCGAATACAATAAATTTTCATAAACAAATTGCGTTTTGATGGCGGCATATCGGCGCGTGTGCCAACTTCCAATAAGGATTGATAGGGAAACAATATCGCTACATTGATTGAATGTCAATTTGTCACCCTGCGGACGACGGAATAATTCTTGTGGCGGCGCAGCATACGCCTTGCCTTAACGATGTGTTAGCAACATCTGCTGAATCCATTGTATGTTTATGTCTTTCGACAAAAGATGGATAAAAAAATCTTATAAAATTTGTTTAAGGAAAGCTGTTAATAACAGAAAAATTTAAACGAATACGTGAGAGATGGTATACCCACTGTAACGTAACTTTATGACCTGACGATTATTTCTTTTAAACTGAGGATAGTGCAGATGCAGTAATTTTATGAAAGGATTAGTACAGATCCACCTTTTACACCTATAATATTAGATCAGCGTGTGATATTACATGGCAATCGCTTAATATGCCGAAAATGAAAACCCCACCCATCCAAAAAAAAATAACAGGTACACACATAAAAACCGGTCAAGTGCGTGTCTGGCCACGCATAGAATAGGATCCATAGATCATTAGATCCATATTAGCATCTATATCTTCTCAACAAAAAAAGTTGTCTAACCCGTTATAGTTTTCCTTGAAAGTTCATAACACGGATTACCATCATAAATTTTTCGGATTTTTCGAACCAGCCTTTTAGATTTTAGAGAGGGGGGAGGGAGTGACGACGACGATGCTCTGTTTTATACATATCCATGCAAAGTTTAATGTTTCTAGCACTCTCCGTTTAGGAGGAAAGCCGAGGACAGACGGACGGACAGATATGACGCAATTATAAGGGTTTCGAAACTTGAGCTACGGCTACCCTAAAAAGAAGAATAATTTGCTCTTAAAAATAGTTACAGGAAATGTTTAAAAATGTATGACATTTGCGATATTTTAATTTTCAGTAATTTAATTTTCAGAAATATTTTACGAGCTTTTAAAACGTCTATAACTGAATGCAGATTTATCAGGCACACAGCTAAAATTAGTAAACATTGTTGCTCCCCTGTTGAATCTTAAGTACCAGGCCATTTAACACGTCACCTGTATCTAGAAGCTCAATATGAAAAATGTTCACACGCGCACACTCTCGTCACCTCCCAGGAGCCGCGTGTACCCGAAGGAGTTTTGACTTGCAAAGCAGCGCGCAGAGATTTTTCAGAGGGCGGTAATGACTACTTGATGTGTTCAGGTGAAATGTGTGTGGAAAAGGATTTTAAACAATTTTTTATTGGGTTTTCATTTACAAAATACTTAACATACGAGTAAGATTAAGAAATCAGCATTCGCTTCTTAAGTAAAAATATTTGCTCAATCTCCACTTAGTTTGACTGACAGTTTTAAAATGTTATTAGCTATTTTCAACCGACTTCCTAAAAAGGAGGAGTTTCTAAATTCGACTCTATGTATTTTTTTAATGTTTGTTACCTTATAACTTTGGACTGGGTGAACCTATTTTGTTTTTTTTAATGAAAGCTACTACTTCCCAAGTGGTTCCATATTACATTCGACTAAATAATAAAATAGCTAATAACATGTTGAAAATAGGATCACAGTTCTAGGCATCCAAATGTTGTATATTGACTGAGGCTTCTCATTAAACATTCCAATACCATTTCCTGTGCAAAGGAAACAGGATTGTCACAATCCGTATTGTTTCAGATCTCATAACGTGTGTAACCCTTTGACTCGACATTTCCATACAGAATGGTAATACAAAACGTCGTTACACAAAGGCATCTCCACACTTGGCTAACTTCTAGGCGGGCGCGTCACCTTTGATGCGCGTATGATTGCCCGCGCCCGCGACACATTGAATCTATATTGTTGTCTTTTTCAAGTTTCGTAATAAGGGATGAGGGTGTATTAAAGCCTTTTATCCGGCTCGTCACGCCGGCACGTAGGGTCGGGTAGGGTTTAAGGTGAGCAAACATTAGCTTTTTTACATTTTTGCAATTTCATCGACGACGCTGACGGCTGTTTGCAGTCGCCTCGAGTTTAAGAAACGTTTCTAGGGCGTTACAACTTTAACTCTTTTAAAAGGGTTTCGAAAGTAAACGGGGTTTTAATGTTTGTTTACAGACTTACTAAGTTCTGTCGTATAAAAGCTGAGTCGCGGTAGGGTGGAATGAGAAATCCCGAGTAATGCTAAGCCGATGTATTTAACAAGACCCCAGGCCAAGTCCGCCGCAGACTGCCTGCAAATCTTGGCTGCATACTCGAACATTCCAGAAGATGTAGCCGGGGATTAACCGATGTGGTATATTCCACTATTACACTATATCCAGACCATTCTCACAGGTAAGTCTACATATTTTAGGGGTGAGACAATATTAGCTGCAGCACTCGTGTGGAAAATGAACCTGTTTTTGGTGTCTAATTTACAGTGCTTGTAATGTGAACGAACACATTCGCTGTTCTGAACGTGGAGGTATACTGTGCATGCACCATTTTGTGTATGCTGAGAGCATTTTGGAACGTATTAGGTAAGTTTGCAAATATGTATTCAGGAACAATTCGTAACGGTGAGCAAATGTTGGTATAACCAGTGCTATGTTTAACACTCTACCTCGAACTGCGGAATTCTAAACTACCTTTTCAAAAGAATTTTATTCTATTACACAGTGCTTTTAAGTACAATTATTTTAATACAGAGCATATAGTTGGTATAGAACTTTATGGTTAAGCTCTTTTCTGCTCTCTATTTTATCTGTCAATCAAAGGCAAAGTAGACAATTTTATTCAACTTGATATAGAAAGAAAACTTAAAAGTGTTTTCCTCGGATCAAGTAGGTCGCCACTCCCGCCGGGCGTAGCCTAGCTAACTTTCTACTGAACCGCTGGTGCCACAGGGTAAATCCCTAGGGTCTCAAGGCACCCAGCAATGGACGATGGGGTGGCCGCGGCCTTTGACCGCAAAACAAAAAAACTTTCTACTGAAATAAAAATCTCAAATACCAGTGCACTAAAAATGTAAAAGATGTTATAGGTGTTACACCTACGTGTAGAAGGTAATAAATGGCCTTGACGCGGTTAGTAGGTACCTAAGTATCACTCGAGGCTACCATTATTGTTGTATATAGGTACCTATTTTACAATCTACGAGTATTTCAAAATAAAGGGCTAATTACTGGCAATGAAAGAAGCCTCGAGACAGCGGCACACCGCGTGACACTGCGTGCCGCGGGCAACCACAATTCAGAAATAGCTCATAATTCACTTGTAATCGCGCGCGACACCGCCGCCGCCGCCGCCGCATCCTGCCGCTGATAGCGCACTACCGAACGCTTTGTGTGACCTTTTCTTATATGCATTTCAGCTCAATAATTAACCACTGTTACCGTTACTATTTGTGCAAACTATTAATAAATTTTGTACCTATGTTGTAGTTGCTAAATGAACCTGAAGTTTACATTTTATAGATATTATTTGTGTACGTCAACAAATGGGAATTTTAATTTCAATTACAGAATGTTTGTGAATATTCTATAGTGCCCGGTAAATAATAGGTACCTAATACGCTTCAATAATCATCAGCCTCTGAACTTTTCCAAGCTTAAATTGGTGGGCGCCACTGGAAATACCTTCTGGTGCGTACCAAAGACGCCCGCGGCAATGCACATAGGAGCGACCGCGGTCTTGCGTGTGTAGATTCAAAATAGCGGCAGCGTAAGTATCGTTTCAAATCTGTTGGATTTGTCTACTCAGTAGGGTGATTTATTTACAATTAATATTTACATTCATAAAAATCTTAAAACTAAATTAGAAACTATGTATAATAGAAAAAGAAAATTAATACTAAATTTAATTATAACTATTTAAAAAATTATGTAAAAAGTTTGGGCCCCGCGGTAGGGTGCCCATCATGGTGGCGGCATTCCCGCGCTGTATGGCGATGCTTATCCGCTGCGCGAGAAATCCGCCGGCACGTTATTCTCCCGTTACCTCCCTGAGCCGTTTGCTGAGCTCCTTGAAAACCCAGGATGTCGTTGCAGCAGGCAAGCCCATGGTGACCTAGGCAATCCACACTCGCTCCACTAGAAGCACAACTATGTTCTACACAAACCTCGGCCCCCAGCCGGAGATCGATGGCGAGTCGGAGAGTGTTGTGTACAATCTCAGTAGGTAGAAAATGTCCGACACAATTAGTCTAAGTGCAAAAGCATTGCTAGATCTTACTAAACATACAGCTAAGTCACAAGTCTTAGTTATTGCCTCAGCTGTAAACATTACCTACATCTGATGGTAGGATGGTAGGATGGTAGGAGATGGAGCATCTGGTAGGTATGAGCTAAGGAATCTTGAATTTCCAATACAAAATGATACAGATGTATTAGGACGCCTTTGGCTGAACACAAACGAGAATCTATTGTCTAAGTTTATATCAAAACAAACGGGAGCGTCATTAGCGCTCGTTTCGTATTTAGCACATTATTCAAAAAGCACGTGAGGCAGGAAACCCTTAAAATTACACACGAAACAGTGCTCTTTACTAAGTTTCCCATAAGAGCCCATTATTTACGCAGCCACCGTACCATTAAGACTCTCCACATATCTTCGAAAGGCGCGTTATGGTAATTACGGGTCGCCATTTTATCTCGCGAGTCTTCGCGATTAGAAGTCGCGCTCGCTCTGGAGTGCGGTGAAATAACAAGTCCGCGAACTTAGTTCGTTTCTGAGAAGGAACGTTGTGAAATTAATTCGGATGGAAGATATCGGGCTGTGCGATAGCGGCTCCTTCCGCGCCATTTATTGCTCGTGTGGTGCGGGTGTCGGTGAAGGGGTAAAGAATATCAAGATGTAACGAGCGCCAGCCGGAAGGCTCGCAAATGAGCTCGCCGACTTATCTGTGTTAATGTGGGTGAGGGTTAATTTTGTCTTACATGAGCAATTTGGAGATATCGCCCTCGTTCCCAACTAACATTTGTTGTTCATATACTTACGATCTTTGCCAGAACTTGGCGTGGAGAAGTATATCTAAGTAAATATTCAACTACCATTGAATATAACGTTCAACATTATGGTAAAAAATTAGAAGACTTGAATTTGGCATTATTTCCTGAAGAGTTTTAAGTTACTCATCTGACTGCGGTGACTTTTGCCTCTCTACTACCAATTAAAGTGTTATAGTATTCAAAATTTTACAAGTTTTAGAGGAATCGAAGACTGTATTGTTGTGATTTTTACTTCTAAAGGTAGGTAAGTAATATATTTACCAATCTCTGACAATGTATAAAACGCATCTAAAGTATGTACTAGTTGCAGACTTATGCAATGACATAAACGATACAAAAATGTTTTATAGTTAATGAGAGTATCAATGTACCTACTTGTTATTAAACACATCTAAATCCAAAATCTAGTGAAATTCACGAAAAAATATAAATATATCACTTATTCTACAGACTGTCATACACACATACTCCGCGTTTAATTTATACCACTTACATATTCGTTAAGATTTCGTCTAGACAAAAGGAAAATATCGCGACGTCTGGTAGAATGAACGAGGTACATACAATGCTAACATGGATGGATAGCAAATACGAGTGTGTATCAGGCAATGAAATTAAAGCGAGTGCAATCTCAGTCGCTGTGGGAACTATTGTACGAGGGTACAATGCCTCTATTAACTAGTTGATGCGAATAGTATTGAATATTGCGAGTTCATTCATTTTGTATTTGCTTGTCTATTCATAAAATTTCTCAATTCAGTCTGATAGTATTGTTGTTCATTCCAAGGTTTTCTGTTGGTTTAATTAGAATGGTTTAATGTCTGACACTACGATTGGAGATAATAATGACGTGATAAGTTAAAGTATGTTTCTATAGAACTTAGAGACATTAGGTATGTGTCGAAAAGATTTACAAACATTAAATATGACTCGAAAACTTATTCTATTTCATACTAACATAGTACTTATGGGTTTTCCAATAATGACATATTGAAGAAATCGACAAAACTTCGTCTCATGTAATATGCAGTAAGTACGACGCCGGCGCACTGCATATTTTGGTCGAAAAATAGTATGAAAGATTTCCCTTCTACAAAGTTTGAAGTGGAAATCTGGATAGGATTTCACAACTAGATATCTTAGATTTTTGTATTACTTGAGTACTTTTAGGTTGTAAGGTCCTTGTTGCTACGGTACTAATGTTAATATTCTCCATACTTTTCAGTGGTTTCCCAACCAGTCTAAACCGTCACCTATTTGTTGGACTGAAAAGGGCATTTGGGTCACGAGTGATTATAGGCAGGTAGCGAATTCAAGTGTAGTGACCGACTTGCCCACTTTATGTAAGCTGGTGATGAAAATTCTACAAATTAAAAGAATACAATGCATGCATAACATTTAGTAAGTTAAAAACTAATCACTACATATTATAAAACAAAGTCGCTTCCGTCCGTATATATGCTTAGATCTTTAAAACTAAGCAACGGATTTTAGTGCAGTTTACACCAATGGATAGAGTGGTCCTGGAGGAAGTTTTGTGTATATAATTTGTCAAGCGGTCGAAGCCGCGGGCGTCCGCTAGTTAATTATAAATCAGAAAAACTGAAATGACATCGACAGGACTCGAACACCGGCCTTTCCCTAACAAGGGCATTGCTCTGACCACTGGGCTACGATGACCAATACCGACATCATTCAATCTTTGCTTCATAAAATAATTTCTAGATCACACTATTAAGGTTATCGTTAAATATTATTTTGTGAGACAGACATACATCACATCCCAAACATATATCACATCACCATCGTTTAAAAATTCAAAATAATGCTATACTCTAAAACTGCAAGTAGATGTTAAGTTCATAAACAGAACTAGCATCTGCCGTGGGCAATCCCACATAACACGTTCTAACCCATCTTACCAAACTAATTCACCATATAGGAGAATACACAAAACGTTTGCGGTCATAGGTGAGAGCTCAAAGGGCCGCTTCACACGACAGGTTAGAGCGTCAAAAGGATTGACCGAGACGTGTCTGGGCCGTTGGTGTAACCACAACCCAGTCTCTCAGTAACCACACCCGCTTTTTGAATTAATGTTTTCATGTTTGTGGTTATTTTACCATTTTAAACTGTATAAGTCTAGTTAAAAACATCAGGTTTGCTTTATTCATCATCACTTTAAAGTGAATTATCGGATTAGTTTTTAATGTGGATTTATTTTCACTATAATGTTGGTCAATTATAAATTATTTTCCCCAATGCCAGATAACAGCAGTAGCTAGGTTCGCTACCGCGAATTACATGGGTCTAGCAAAATTACTGGTGGAATGTGCACATAATAAACACTTCTGTCTACTCCTTCAGGGATAAAGACGTGATTCTGTGAATCTTAAAATTTAATAAGCAATATAAGTCATAATAAGTCGTTGCGTACTTCTGTCTGGGCCAACCCCTGGCGTCTTTCAACCTTTGAAAGTCTATAACGTTTTATAATCTAACAATTCATTTAAAACGTATCTACAAACACTCGTATTTTATGTAAGTATCAGTCGGTATAGCGTTCTCAAAAGGAAGCACTGAGCTGTTTACGTGGGGGGTGTTAGCAAACACCTGTAAACTCCTTTACCTCCGTCTCTGTTTGTACTGGACTCACGATTGCCCTGTACAATTAGCCTCAGATGTCTCACCTAAAAACCAATTTATCGTCTACAACCAAATTAGATCCCGTAAACTGTTTTAAACCTAACCACGTTGGTACAAGAGTCGATATTCAGCGAGGTACCCAGAATAGGTAGGAAAATGTTTTGTGGCAAGTTTGTACGTTTGAATATAGTGTAGTCTTTTAAGAGTCACAAAGGTGCTATCTACCTATTTTCCTAAAACGGAGTCCTTGCTTTGGACTCACCCATTTGTACAATAAGTTTATACTGTAATTAACCATTGAATTTAAATGCAGATATTTAAAAGCATAAACACAGATCTGTTTTTAGGCACTTCACTACTACTGGAAAAAGACTCAAAATAAATATTGTCATTCATAAAATGAAAATTATATGTTTAACTTGCCGCACTGCATTTTCAAGTCCTCAATCATATGCGCTGTGTTGACTTCTGGATACGATACGACCTCTCAACTCGAAATGATCATAATATCCTCCCCTGCCTCTAACAACCCTTCTATGTTCAAAAACCTACTACAAATCTTAGCCCTGCGTTCGGCATCTTTATAAATCGTACGTACGGCGATCCTTTAACCTTACATAATGGGCAGGTTTACTAAGAGAACCGTCGTAAAGTGTCCCGTCCAGTGCGCGTACCCCACGAAGGGACCCTTCGAATTTTCACGAACTATTTGGTCCGCACTAGCTCCCTCTCAGATTTTTTGTTGAGGCTTTATTGTCCGGATTTTCAGCTCACCTTTATCGTTATTGTGTCCGCTTGGGTTCATAAAGGACCGAGGTTCACTATTAGAACCTCATAACCGTGGGAAAATCGTTGTCGATACTCGAAACGGGTGGTATAAAAATATTGGATAAAAAGGTCAGTAAATAAATCGTTTGGTCAATTGAGCAGGATGCAATAGGCGTGTTAATTGGCTGGGTGTATCGGGGCTGTCGGTCGGCCCCGGAGCAACGAGTGGACACCGGTCAGTCGTTACGTGAATCATAATTGCTTAGCGTTGGGTGCCGCGTCAATACAGGACACTGGTGTCGATTTGAATGGATGCATGCATGACTTAGTAAAGCTTAAATGATGACGTCAACATTGATGCTAAATACCTAGATCATTCCAGTTTCTTTTGATTTAGTTAATAAAATTTAAAAATGATTTTTATTAAGTCTACCCGGCGATAACAAATTGTGCAATCAATAAAAAAAAACCTACTTATAGGTCATAAAGCCCGTTTTTAGATATAAACTAATTTCTTCATAATTTTACTTAATGCTTTTAATGTAAATACATTTCAGTTTAACATTCTTCAATGAGAAATACTATTCTTCATTATTACTACATACTATAAAACAAACTACTCCGCCGCGTATGGCTGTCTGTCTGTTCACGATAAACTCAAAAACTACAGCACCGTTTTTCATGCTGTTTTCATCAATGGATAGCGTGGTTCTCCAGGAAGGTCTTAGTTTATAATACTATATCACGTGGGCACGTCCGCTATTTAATTATTAAAAACAAAATTGTGAAAAGCAAATTAAAAAAAAACATTTTGCTATAGGTTATCCGTGTTCTTTTCATGCGTTGCATACGTTCCCTTCAGAGATAAACGCATACGATTACACGTCGAGCTACAGGTGGCGTATAACATTTTTCAGTCGGGACGGGCCATTGCACGACCGTCCGCTGATGGCCCGCCGGCTTAATTCGAAGCCAACCCACCCATTTGCTATGGTTTGTTTTTATTGAAAACCGTGGGAATTTGACAAATAAACTACTTTTGCTTTAAACAAAAATAGATGGAAGAACTAGTTTAGGTAAAAATAGTTTTATTGACTGAGGGAGCGAAGCGACCGAAGTCTCCGTTTCAACTTGCAGACTAGGGAGAATTTCTTTCGTCTGTCCTCCGTTTCGTGTGACCTCTATATCTCTACATCTACGGGTTCTGTCAGAGCATGTTTGCGGCCGTATTTATCAACCGATTTTCATGAAACTTTACACACACACTCCTTGCTTACAATGAACAACATGTGAATGATATTTTTTGGATTGGATGAAAAATGAAAGAGTAATAAAGAAAATTAAAAAATAAATTTTCTAAACAAAGCTCCCGAAGTCTACGGTTCACAGAACCACTAGTGTACTTTATTTTATAATAACCACAACCTAATGGAACCACAACAAAGAGTACATCAATTGTGTAAATCATGGTTAAAAGCATTTTGTAGAGTACCAGAGAGTTTTTAATCCAAAAAATGTTGAAGGCACAGTTGGCAACAATAAATAAAGTGAAAATTTTGACACGTCATAATGTTTAACACAAATGACACGCTTTATGCCAGCCCATATTGTAAGCTATTCGACGATGCGGGGGTTCTAAATAATTATTGCTCGCTTGACAAATTGCCGGCAAAGCCTACGTGTCGGTGGAACAATTTGATACAATTTTCACCACCTTTCCCTGTACGGGACAAATTTGCATACGTGCCCCGCGATTATGCAAATATATTTTTTTAACATACTGTTTACTTACCCCACAGGAAGAGGAAACACTTCGGATGCGCATTTTAAAAAGATTTACGCGCTTTGTCGGATCATTAAGTGCGGAACTAATTTGCTTACCTTTGAAATGTTTAAGCTCTGTCCCGTATAATTACTGTAGGGTTACCGTCCCTGTAACGTGATATGCAGATTTCCACAGGGTCACTGTTGGTTTTTCTTACGCTCCGTTACACTTTGAATCGCAAAAGTTTACCACTAATTTCTTTACTTTCACTAAATCTCACGTTAAGCATAATAAGTGAGAAGGTTAAGATGTTTGTTGGAGCATACGCTAGTGGCTAGAAAGAGATTTAGAAGACTTTTAAATTCAGCAAATAAGTTTCTGTAGAAAACGTTAAAGAAAAACTAAACTACACGGGTGCAAATGCTAGCGTCTATGGTAACTTATAAAATGAAAAACATAGATGAACCTAATATAGAGACCCAGCACGATATGACAACTTTAGTATGTACTACACGCAAAAAATATTATCTTTTTTTTAAGTCCGCGTCTCAAGGCATAGCTCCAGGGTCTCCAGCGAGAGGGTATCCACATCCAGTTATCTTGGAGCTTGGATTAACTTTTATATAATAAGTAAGTGTGCCAGATATGAGAATGCTTTGATATGCAGTAATTTAATAGTGTTTCAAAATATTGATTCATATTTCAGATTGTTGTGATGTAATTTATATTTAATTTATATCTACTCGTATTTTTCTAATTTACCAGTAACCTTAATAAAAGATTTTGTTTATAATATTGCAAATGATTATTAATGACTGATTATAAAGTAATTTGTTTTACTTTTTTAGCTAAGTATTTTGTTCAAAGTAATCTTTTTCATTTGCATCTGTTGTACAAAGTGCACAACGTCTGAACAATATTGAGCATGTGGGAATCGTTGAAATTTAATTTTCTTTGTTTTCTCCTGTGGGCTGTGGGTTCTTGACGTTATTAAATTTCCTTGTGTTTTTTAACACAGCCATATCATTAGATTGAGGGCTTCCGTCAAGAGGAAATTGTGGCAGTGAGGGGAGCGAGCTGAGCACCTAAACATATTGAAAAAATAAAAATCCCGGCTACTTATTGCGTTATGACAGCGAAAGTTGCTCTACTCATCAAAAATACTCGATTAATGATTTTCAAAAGCTCTCTAAATGTTTTACAAAAAAATTAAAAATGCAATTACGCATTTTTAAATGATCCAAATTCCATTTAAACATGGTTTTGCAGCTTATGTTTCTTTTTGGGATGAAATAAAATACAGAAAAGTTAATGTCAGTTATGAAATAAGCAGATAATAGCTTAGAAATGTTTACAAATTTACTTTAGGTTTTTAATATTAGTTTTAGATAGTATATACTTTGTAGCTTATATTTAAGCTTTTCATTATTGTTTTTTCCTGTTTCTTGTAAATATTCTGAAATAAATTATTTTATGCTTAGAATATGTATCGCACGTGTTAAGTGATAGTTCTACATTATTATGACTTTTCGAAAGCACTTATATTCATAATCAACATAATAAACGAAGGGAAACCCTTTGCTATTGCAGCTGCAATGGGCATAGGCCTCTTTTAACGAACGGCAAAACATTTGGTCTGCTTGCATCCAACTTATATTTAAGTAGAGCAACTTTTCAACTGATCTAAAGCGAACACAGAAAGACGTTTGAAGTGGTTTTGTGTAATAAGTTTGACGGCGACAAAATTCCAGGGCGAGTTGCGTTTGGGAACCTCACCTTAAATATACATATTACATTACGTGAAATTGCCCATTTTTTCCACTCTCCACCCTAGCAATTAGGGTTCCTTGTGTATAAATATTGCACGGCCCTCATTAATGTGCGTGTTCGTTTTAGTATATATTTTTATGGTACGCTTTTTAGTCAGCGGCTGCACCTTGTGGGATGTGATGAATAATTAAGACATGTTATACAAGGGAAGTGCTGTTACTGCTAGACTTGGTTCGACAAATGATCATGGGCTTGAGTAATGTGGTCGCAATACTTTGTAAAAAATTAGCTGAGGGAGTTTTAAGGTACGATGTTTGGGCAGAAACAGATTTTTCAATTTGTTGTTATTAGTATCCCCGGAGTGCTTCACTTTTCTTAATGACCTGTGCGTCTGATTTTAAATTCACTAAACATTATAATAGTAGGTGATTTGGTAAATTTAATGTCATTACCTGACTGCAACAAAGTTTACGGATTATTATTAAAACTTTTTGGGAACAAATGTCAGCTAATTTTAAAGTTCGATAACAGATAGTGTTGGTATAAAATCATTAATTAATTAATGTTGTAATGACGAACATTAGCAATACTATAAAGTTTATAGTCGATGGATTGGTGGGTAATTTTAAACTCAATAAATCTTACCTTGGTCTGAAATTGAAGGTGGCCGCAGTCGCAGAGAAGAGGCCTGAAAACAAAAGAGAAAAATATTAATGAAAAGGGTACAAAATATCCATCAAACAATGACGTTAATTAAAATTCATCAATAACGTCACAAAAGGAAAATTCTAAATTAAAATATGACATTGGAATGATTAAAAAACGCCCTCTTCCGAGATTGCATTTCTACAATTAACGCATTAAGACTACTTTCGCCAATAAAGAGCAACTCTCTTAATTAACCGTCCCTGTTAAAAATTGAGTACAAATTCAAGTAGCAAATTTCCCCAACGTTGGGGTTGGGAGCATCTAGTGAATGGCCTGTAATATTTTAGTTTGGCTGAGACAAAAAGTGTCGGCGCCTCTGAGGGGCCAGCCTGTCACGTAGACACAATAAGCCTTTTAATTCGATTCGTCAAGACGGACGCGAGACAAAGGGCTCGGAGTTATCATTCAATGGGGCACTTCTACCTTTTCTTATTACTTCACTTCGGTTTTCTTGTAAGGTGGATGCCGTCTGGTATACAAGAGATCGTAGCCCAAGATGTATCCCGAGATTTGCAATCTTACGAGTACAATGTGTAAATTGTTATTGTTGCTTTTTAAAGTTATGAAAACGAGAATCGTTACAATCTTATTCGCAGTTATTTTCATGTAAAAATATTGATTCTAATTTCATAGGCGATTGGTGTAGGCGATACTATCAGAAAAGTAAAAATTACCCTAAATATAAATTAATAGTAAAGTTTTATAAGCACGGCGATTTTTATGAGTTGAGAGAGAAATATTTTTAAGGTTAAGAATTACTTACTCGTAATAACTAATTATAATGTTTAACTATCTCTCATTTACATGGTTACTAAAAACGTTTGGATTAATCACATGACGTCGAGATTTTGACTGCTTCGGTGGCGTGGTTGGTAGTGCATCCGCTTTCGACGCCGGAGCCTCGGGTTCGATTCCCGGTCGTGACAAACTTTGTGTGATGACACATACGTTTGTACCGAAGTCTGGGTGTTTCCTATGTATAATATGTATGTATTTAAAAAAAATTGTATTTAAGTATTTATATCAGTTTATCTAGTACTCATATCACAAGCTCTGCTTAGTTTGAGACTAGATGGCGTTATGTGAATTGTCCTAACATATTTATTTATTATTATTTCGTTTATTCATTAACATACTTATTTTATACATTTTTAAATAGATTTATAAAAAAAACAAATACATTTAAAAATATAAAAAATAGTGACCCACCAGTAGCGGAGTAGGACCCAAACTACCGGCGGTGGAGGCTACAGACTAAGAAACCTCCTAACAATACGGCACGTGTCGAGGATAACAACCTTCTGAATCTGACTCTTGATCCAACAATCTAACGAGAGTCTCTTGAGATGTTGGTCGAGACTCTTCGCTATTAATCCGTTAGCCGAAATGACCATCGGCACAATGATCGTCGAGTCTACGTCCCACATGGCGGTTATCTCGAAGGACAGATCAAGGTACTTGCTAAGTTTGTCCTTCTCTGCCTTCACGAGATTCTCGTCATGCGGGACGGCGATATCGACGAGCACTGCCCGACGTTGGGTCCGATCAACCAACACGATATCAGGCCTATTGGCAACAATAGTCCTGTCCGTGATGATTGATCGGTCCCAGTAGAGCAACGCACGACCATTCTCGAGAACTGGCATTGGTGTGTACTTATAATATGGTACCTCGAACTCAATAAGGCCGTATTGAAGAGCAAGTTGCTGATGGATGATCCTGGCTACTTGATTGTGCCTATGCAAGTACTCGCTGTTAGCAAGATACGAACAACCGGAAATGATGTGGCGAAGTGATTCACCAGGACGGTGGCATGCTCGACAAATGTCGACCGTACCGTCCTTCATGATGTATTTCCGATAGTTGTTCGTCTTAATAACTTCATCTGCAATTGCACAGGCAAAACCTTCAGTTTCCCCAAAGAGGTCACCGAAACGTAGCCAGTTCACCGATGCGGGCAGGTCTACATCGGGTCCTCTTAAGACTCGGTAGAACCGCCCGTGTAGCTCCTTGCTCTTCCATACGTCCTTACGGTCTTCAGTACTTAACACCTTTGGTTTACGCCAGTTCTCGTTAGCCAAGGAAAGAGGTGTCAGGCCCTTGTCAACCATCACAACATCGCAATGAATGCCACACCCATTCTGTAGGAAGTAATTCCTCAGACTGCACACTTCACGGTTATGGAGGTTCTTGGCATTTAAAAATCCTCGACCCCCCAACTTCCGTGGAATGTACAGTCTCATGACAGAAGATCGTGGGTGTAACATTCGATGCAATGTCAGTTGTTGACGGACTCGCCTATCCAGGGCGTCTAGTTCCGTTTGAGTCCACCTAAGTATGCCAAAGGAGTACAGCAATAAAGGCATTACCCAACCGTTGAAAGCCCGTATTTTGTTACCGCCGGACAAAAAAACTGTTAAGAACTTTTGTCAGGCGGCCAAAAAAACGTTCTTTCACCGATTTCTTAATGTCCTCTACCGCTATACCCAATGACTCTGACATACCTAGGTATCTGTATGTTTCGGTCTCGGAGAGAGATCTGAGAGTTATTATCTCAGAAAGTTGTAAATTCGGTGAATTTACAACCTTCCCCCGCTGTACATGCATAATCGCACACTTATCAACACCGAACTCCATCTTAATGGCATTACTAAAAACTTCCGTAGTTTTTAGTAATGTCACTAAATCTTGGTGCTTCAGTGTGAACAGTTTGAGGTCATCCATATACATCAGGTGAGAAATAACCTCACCCCCTCTACGAAACCGATAGCCTAGCCCTGAATCCTTCAGCAATGTGCTAAGTGGATTCAGTGCTAAACAGAACCACAATGGACTCAAACTGTCGCCCTGGAATATACCACGCTCAATCCTTATCAAGTCATGCGGACCAGAAGCGCACTCACCACTACCTGGTTGACGAAGTACTGTGGTCCACTGCCCCATACATGAGACTAAGAAGGATTTAAGAGTCGGATTAATTTTATACAACTCTAAAATCCTCCCCAGCCATGAATGAGGCACCGAATCATAGGCCTTCTTGTAGTCAATCCAGGCAGTAGAGAGGGCGCCCCTACTCCGCCTAACTTGTTGGCTAATGGTCATGTCAATAAGGAGTAGCTCCTTAGTACCACGTGACCCAGCCCTACATCCATTCTGAGCACTATCTAAGATGTTATTTGACATTATATGTGAATTTATTTTAGTTCTCAGAATAGATGTAAGGAGCTTGTAGATAGTAGGTAAGCAAGTGATAGGTCTATAGTTTTTAGGTTCCGTGGTACTACCTGATTTATGGAGCAGGAAGGTGATGCCAGTGGTCATAAAAGCGGGTAAGGAACCAGACTCGAGGGCTTCTTGATACTGTGTTGCCAAGCGTTCATGCGAGCTTCGAACCCACTTGATCCAAAAGTTGTGCAATCCGTCCGGCCCAGGACTTTTCCAGTTCTGTGCCGTACGTATTGCGCAACTAACGTCTTCGGAGTTTATTGTAATAGACTCCATGGGCTCGATGTTATCGCATTCACGCTCGACAACACGGATCCAATCACCCTCCGAATGTTCGACGGGCATCGACCATATGTCACGCCAAAATTGATTCATGGCGCGAGCATCGGGCAGTTGTCCGTCGCTCAAACGTTGTCCAGTTCCCTCCCACTCTCGGTACACCTTCCTTTGGTCACTTTGGAAGATACGATTCTGCCAGTATCTGTCTACACGCTCTCTATAGCGACGAATACGACTCGCCCATGCATATACTTTCTGCTTTAGAAAGTCAATACGTTCCATGACATTAGCTAAGTATTGCTGGGAGCTAATACCGGTCCCAGCGAATGCCTGAGTCACGAAACGCATGACCCGTGGACGATTATTTCCCCGGCTAAAACAGATAAGCTTCGCAATGAGAGTCCTAAATGTGCCGATACGTCGCTCGATTCTTGCCTGCCATACGGGCACACCACCCGATCGTGGTGTACGGTTAAATTCAGGGAATTTAACGCGTGCAACACGACAAGCGGTAATAGCTCCACAGTAAAGAATCGAGTGGGTATCTAGCAAATCATTGCTAGTCCGTAAGTACGGATCTAGCAACGCATTCAGGGCTCCCATCAACGCCAGATTTCGTCTATGCATGGGCAAGCGTGGTAGCCGTGGCCTAGAATTAGGTGCAAACCTATACTGAGAGATCACATCCTCCAAAGTACTCCTTAATTGCTCGCTTACCTGGATAGATATATTACTCGTATCATCTCCCGCGTCGAGCACGGTCTCAACTAAAGTGGCACTAGTTGCAACCGTGTGTGTAGCAGATGATGGTGCACTCGTTAACGCTGGAGCTGGTCGAGTAGATAACACTTCCAGGCGAAGTCGATCAAGCACAGGTTGATCCAGCAACTTGCATCGTTGGATAGCCCGCACTTGATCCGATAGTCGTTGTACGGCAACGGTTATTGTTGGTTCAAGAGCCTGAAACAAAGGGAGCATCCTTGAACGGTATGCAGTCAGGTTGGTTTCCCCATCTGTAGCCTCATAATATGCCCGCATGACATTTTCATTGATGGATGAAGTCCATCGCATGCGGTGCACAATACCACCGGTAGTGGGGACCCTACTCGAAGCTGGTAGGCTTCGGGGTCCCAAACTGCTCGGCGGCCGGCCTCTCCCTCGCCGGCGTACAGGTGTTGGCGACGTCGGCGGGGAAAAATACTCGTCACTTGACGATGAGCTCGACGCCTCAGCAAGCACTTGTGTCGCAGGTGTGCGGTCCGGCGCTTGCTTTATTATTATTATTATTATAATTTTTTTTTTACATTTTTATTTTGGAATGAATGTGTACAAGGAACATGAAAATACAATTACAAAATACTTAAACAACCTAAAAAGTAAAATAAATATGTAAAGCAGGGAGTCTTAGGCAGAGTGCCCAGAACACAGGCAGCATTCTCGCACTGCCTGTGCTTGACCAATGAGAGTCTCTGCGCGAGAAAGCTGCCTAAGTATGTACTTAATTTCTTATTTATTTAGTGTCAGTAAATTCTCGTTTACGTTGTCAAATACTAAATTATTTAGAACATAAGATACTAGTCTATATGTATCAATACTACAATATTCAGTGACTATAGTCTCGTGTGTAGCAGTATTCGAGTGCACTTGATCCTGTGTCGTGACCCGACTGCCAATTCACAGCTAACAGCTTTATTTGTTGCCATCTCTTTAAACAGTACCTAAATCAAACCAAATTATTTATTTATGCGAGGTGGTGTGTTTGTAGACTTAAATTCTTATTTGTGGGAAGTTGTTTAAATAAAACTGTTGTTGAAAAACGAGCAAACGTACCAGATATGGTTGCCAACATCCATAGTCATTTACTATATCATAGAAAATAAACTATACTAATAGAAGAGACATAAAAGAGAAAATATTTAATTGTTTGTTTGTTTGAATTGAATTGCGTATTTACTGAACCGCTTTAAGAAATTCTATCATTGGTAAGCATGTAGCTGCAATATCTCTCAGAAACCTAGGCTTCTTTTTGTCCCGGTAATGTGTTCCCATGGGAATCAAAATCTAATGAATATTTAGGAAATTTTTCACACCACAACAAACTATCGTGCTCATCAGACAAAGATTTTGGCTGTAGTAGTGTTTCTAACTACTGGACCACATATAAGTTGTCAGATACTGGAACAAACACACACACAAACCACATATTTATTCCCAAAGGAGTAGACATTGCTGTTTTCGGGCAATTTAAATACTTCTGTCAACCAGTTGACGCCTACTGCTGCCCGCATACAGTGGTTTCCCTTACAAAAGCCATCTTGCAACAGGCCTTATTGATTTTTTTTTAATCCAAGGCCACGGTCGCCCTAATGTCCATTGCTGGGCGCCACGGGTATACACGAGAAGAAAACTGTTTATTGCTCATGCTGCAGATTCTGATATTGTAAGTAGTTCTGGATGTGGCATCTAAGGAAACTAAGTTTCGATTACATAATGGTTTTAAATTTGTATTTAATGTCCAGTAACTTTGTCCACCTATGAGGGGCCAACACAACTACTGATGAAATGTGAGAAATGCACCTCTGCCTACCCGCTCGGAGTTAAAGGCGTATCTATTTTGGAATTGAAAAATTAACTAATTACAGAATAGTGAATCACGTGTTGAAATTAATATTCGTAGATACATCTATGCCGTAGCAATTAAGCTACGAATACCCAATACAATAAAACACTCTCGTAGAACAGTTACAAGTCACATCTATCATAATGTTCAGCTAAAAGAGATCGTGTAATTAACTAATAGCTCGACTTGTAATTACTAAAGGGCGACAATGCACATTACGGCTTCTGATCTATGTGTTTTGTTTATCATCCATGATGGTTTTGAGTTCTTTTGGGATTAATTGATCGAGGAATTATTCTAATTAAATTATAACTATAAATATTAAAACTTTTCTATTCCGTAAACACTACCTTACAAAATATGAACTTACCATATTTATAACTAGAGGATGGCCGTAGTTCGTTTTTGCAACTTATATTGAAACTAGCGGACGACCGCGGCTTCGCCCGCTTGACTAATTAATAGTCACAAAAACCTTTCTCGAGAACCACTCTATCCATAGGTGAAACCCGCATCAAAATCCGTTGCGTAGTTTTAGAGATCTATGCTACATACGGAATGATCAACTTTGTTTTATACTATGTTATGATTTAATCTATTTGTGAAATTTGCAAGAAAAACTATTCAGTAGGTATCTTTGTAAATTAGCACATAGAAAATTACGGCAACTGCGTGACATAGGTAGTTGAGAAAATGTACAAACCGATTGAGGTTAGATGGTTTTGTGAATGCTCAGAAGCTTTATTAATTTCCAGGGCTTAATTCATCCTCACCTGCATGTGGTACACCTGCTGGCAGAAGGATGAGGCTTTGGCAATACTTAATTGCCGGGAAACGGCAAAATGCTTGCCCTCACGTGGCTTATTGGGACCAAAGTGACTGGCGAAATGTTGACCTAATGAACACCTCTGTATACCCTTCCGTTTTATAAAAACAGGATTTTGTATGTAAAAAATATAAATTAGAGCCGCCATCACAAAAATAACTCAATATAAAACATTTCAACAACACGCGCTCTGAACAAGAAAGCAACATGTTAAAATATCACATTAATTATAACCTGATTAAATGGTCCTTAAATCACGCTAATTGCGCTCTGTTTTTATTTTCTGGCCCCATTTTTTTGTTTGCAAAAGCGGCAATGGCATTCCTTTATTCAGCCACAAACGGCCTGTTTACTAACAACCGCGTACTACAAAGGACCCAGAAATTCTGCCAGCGATAAATATAGGACAAAATGAAAAACGTTTTATAGATTAAAATTTTGTAAAGAGTTTTAGACTATTGCTTGTTTATGTTTTATTTTGTTGTTGTTTTTCCTAACTACGAGTATAACCATTTTTGTTTTTGTGTAGTTGTAATATTTTATATTAAAATAGTGGTATAAAAGCTTCCCAATAATATCTACTACTAATACTTCCTGATAATTCTACAGTACAATGCTTTTTGCGAGATTCGAAACATGTTAATCCAATAATGTCACGACTGTTTACATGGCGTAGTTGATTAAACGTATGACCTAGATGAACCTGCAACCCTAAAGGTTCAGAATTCAACTCCCGAATCGAATCTAATATTATATTTGGAATGTTGTCGAAACCAGCATGTCTGAAATAAGTAATTTACCAGCTCATTAACCTTATGCCACCGCCTGGATACATTAAGTTTACTTAAATAAAAAAATAGAGAAGGCAAGTGGCCTTTAAAGTGCACTTGGAACTGGGAGTAACGTTCTCATGTAACGTGTGTGAGAGATATTTATTTTCAGAAAAGAAGAGTGTTCCTAGTCTTTGGACAGAAAACATTACAACACTATTGTGTAGTCGCATCGCAGGAAATGCCCATGTCCGGTATCATTGTGGCTCCCTGTTTCAATATATTATTTGTTCTTTTTGTCAAAGCACTCCATCTACAAAAGGTAAATAATGAACACTTTGATCATTGCGTGTTCATATGGGTCAATATCACTGGTATTACCTAAGTATTCTGTTAAAGTTTTGTATTTAACATAAGTTTCTTGGTAGTTCTAGCGTGTTGTTGCGTCAGTTTTCGTGTATATGTTATTTAAAAATTTATGATTATGATACTTGAGTCAAATCCTACCAATTTCCACAAACTCTTAACAATATTCATAGTTGTAACTACAATTTGTACGTGTGAACCCTTTACAAGGACTTGTCCAAGTACGTAGGTCGAAAACACGTGACATTTCCAAAACAACGTGTACAAACACAATTACTAGTTAACACACACGCATGAATCCGTGGGTCGTGTTGGAATTGGAGCTGTCTGTGTGAGTGTGTGCGTGCGCCTGAATTAGACGCGAAACTTTCAAAGTTTTCCCAAATTTGTGCCGCTCGCGTCCCGATGCCCACCCCTGCGCCCGTGGATCGATAACGCGCGTCGAGCGAGTGCCGCTCTCACAGCCTCGTGAAAATACCGGACAACACTTCGCCTTAATATTTACCAGTCGTGTTTTGTGACGAAAACATTGTTTTATCTAGTTTTATGGTTACGAGAGTAAGGAGTTTCAGAATATGTTTACAAATTAAGTAGGTTATAATGAGGATATGTTATAATGCTGACCTATTTTCAACGAGAACGTTTCACGAATTGGGTGTATGGAATCGAACCAACTAAACCTCATAATAAGTCATCGTTTGCAGAAGATTCTCCAGGATGCCAATGCGAATTAATTAATTTATTAACGTTATGTTGTTCGAACACACGCACATATATCGCCTATATCCCCGAAGGGGCAGGCAGAGGTGCATTACATAGCCACAATTTGCCAGTATTTTTAGTCACACGTAATAGGGGGCACCGGGAACACATATAATGGGTTATGTCCAAAATGACCGAATGAATTTAATAAAAAGAAGTAGCTATATTGTAATTTTGAAAAAATGTTTAAACCCGTTGGTTTTCGATAAATGTTGATTATTTACTGAATTTACTGATACGTGCCACCTGTTACATGAAAATAATTAAAAAACTTCAAATTGGGTGACGAAAGGCAATGTCATTATTTGCCATTAATTGTGAGTTTTGTGATCTTCGAACTGAAGTCCCCGACAGTCAGAGGGTGACACTCTTGGGACATATCGGCTAGCCAATCGCGATGACAGCGACCCTCCGGCGGCCTCTAGTGGACACTCACTAACTCTAGGTGGGAAAAACTACCGACTGACACTACTTAACGAACGGGGCACGCCCGGGAATTTTCTTGAGTGCTTGTTAATGTTTTATGGGCGGAACTTTTTGAAAGTAGTGCGTAGATTGACGCGCTAAGTGTACCTAAATAATTTAACACGTTTCCCCTTGGACGTGTGACTCGTTCATCGATTCAGTTAGCCATTATAAGCTACACATAAAGTAAAATGACTGGTATACTATACCCCTTACTAAAGGAAACATATCAACGGCTAATTTTGTTGTAATAAAAATCCAATTCCGAAAATGGCTATAAAAAGTAGAAGAGAAAACTTTTCTGATTTATAACAATTAATATTTGAAATATTGACAATATTAAGGGAAATGGCCGACAGCCGACAAATCATATAATAACCGCCCCGGAAAGAGGAAGCACTGGCCCGTTGCTCTGGGACTTTATTTGGAAATGGAAAGTCTAAAAAATAAACGGCAGACGAGTGCGGGGGAGTGATTTATGCCAAGCGGCTAGTGCGTTCGATTATCGAGATGATATTTCTCGATATTAAAGTGTTGCCAAGAGGACTGTGGACAATATGACCCAAGGAAGATTTATTAGGCAATTCAACGTGACATGGAAGGCCGTTACGATTATTTCATTATATTGCTGGCGCCATTAAAATGGTTAGTATTTTATTTTATTGCTCGTTCGCAAATTTTTATTCCAATATTTTATTACGCTGTAAAATGGGGGCCCTACTTGTTTGAATTATAGTAATATTATTTAGAACACAACACCTTAGAGTAAGTACACCTAATAAGTCTTTTCTTTCTATGTAGACACGATTTTATCAAGAGTAATTCATAATAGGTACCTACGTAAATTCGTAAAATAAATGTGTCTAGTTCGGCATGTCGTGTGATTTGTGTGTCTCGCCGGTATTGGGGGCTAAGTCGAGAGCGAGACCCGTGTCGATTGCACGTGCAGTGCTTTACGCAAGTGCTCTCGTTGGGGTAAACGTGTCCATTCCTAAATACCACCGAAGCCTGGAAATTGTTTTAAGAACTCAGATATATTTGTTATTTTTATTTCGCAAGGACGCGAACTCAATAAAACTGCTTTGGTTGGGTTTTAGTAGTTAATTTGTTCACCGAGACTCTTTACAGCCCTGAAAAAAAATCATATTATGCTGCTGTGATCGTATGATATTAATCCATAGTTTTATTGTTAACAAGACTTTCATAAGTGGCCCTAAGTGGGTTGACTGCCGTGTTAGAGGAGTCGACACCAAACTCGTGAAGAAATGAATTACATTCAGATCACGTGATACCACGAATATAGAACTACAACAACGATATCACATATTATGTACTCTATTTATTTGAAGACTACAACATTATAACTAGTTATACGCGTTACAACTAAAATCTGGTTTTACGGTAACATTACAAATGATAAAATTGTAACTGGCCGATATTTGCAGAGATACATTTAAGAAAAGTTGATATTGAATTAGATATCGTCTATTTACAGTTGCATTTCCAAAATTTCACGGTAGCATAAATCCGTACAAGCGTCTTGGCTTATTGAATAACTGCATGATTCACCGTTCCACGCTCTGTTGGTCTCCCTACGTTTTGTTTGAAATGTTCCCGAGTCTCGGCTTTCCGATCATCGCTCGCGGATTCGGTGCTTTTACTGTAATGGTACGACGACATGTGTCCGGTAATACTTTTGTTATGTTAAGTGTGTTACTTACTAAATTGTAAGTGTATGATATGGTCCAATGATACACCACAAATAAGAGTACAGACCTACCTATTACTTAGAATAGTAAGTTATTATAACGCATCTGGTGCTGAAATCCTAGCAATCTTTTAACTCAGCAGGAGTAAAGTGGCTTCTCAGACATTTTGCTAAATATTATCAACGTATTATTATTTTTCCAGTTTGGCTAAGAGACGTAACGCTATTATTAGTATACGCTATAGTGCTATTACACAACACGATAATTTCAAAGCGTATTCTAATTCGCTATACAGAATCAACTCACGATTGTCATTGTGGCGTTATCACTGCATTCAGCCGGGCGTATACGAAACTTATCCGTTGAATGAATCGCGTCAGAACAGAATTTGTAAAGAGTCGACGTGTGTCGCATGCATGACCACGCCTTATCTTAGCTCTCTTGAAGTTTTCAGCGGTCGTTGAATGCTGTGTGCTGCATAACGGAATGTAGATTAGGTTGAATTGGAAGAGTTGACATCAAAGCTGCTACTGAGAATTATTTCTGGGATACCTAAAGCATTTATAATTTCAATACATACGATCCACGTAAAAATATTACATTAGCTTGTCATGACAACTATTTGAAAATAAGAGGAACACTAACAACGCCTTTTTTTTCTTGCAGATTTCTATTTCGAAATAGAACCACTCCACATGTCTGCTAACTTTAGTTCAACGTTGAACAAAAGGACGGATTTAAACCTCATTATTTAATTATCCTGCGGGAGACGCATGAGGGCCGTAAGTCGATGCTGACTCCTGAGCTGGGGTGACCTGTTCGAAGACTCGTCAAGGGGCAGCCGACAGCCACCTTAGTCTCGCCGCACAACTACCTACTTTATTAATTACGTAGGCTGACGTTCACTCGGAGACGCATAATTAATTACATCTGCATCTTGGCATAGGTGTTTTGTGTAGATACATTCTTGATACCAACACAACTAATCAATAGAAGTTAATACTGAGTCAAAGTAATCTACAATACAAATTTTCTCTTACACAAATGAAAGCATAAATAAGATTGTGAATAATTTGAATACGTAACGAATAGGAGGGTTACACACGTGCTGTCTATTATTTGGTTTCTTTCGTTGTAGATAAAGAGATAAACATGTTTTTAAAGGATGACCGATCGTGGAAATGTATGTATGGACTGCGCTGTCGACCGGACCCTTACAAAAAAAGTATAGTAGGGTGGATACAGGAAGATGGCAGATGGAACGAAGAATTACATCCCCCGCAGTCTGATGAGGTAAATTTGATTGTGAACTTTTCGACGCTATGCAAATTCACAGAGCGAGATGATATACGTACAACCGGACAAAGTTTTATAGCTATGTGTGTATTGTTTTTTATAAAAATTAATAGTGTCCAGAAATGTTACACAGATATGCGTGTTAAGACTAATAGCTTGTTTTAGTGGATTTCATATCACATAAAATATGATATTCTTGAATGCTTCGATGAAAGTTGAGGGTATTCATGTTGATTCATTGACGGATGACTGACTACAGAAATTACCCAGACTGGAATAGTTGTAATAGATAATAGGATAAACATTTTGTGGGTTTGGTTTGGCGATGACTGCAATCGATATCCAAATCATAACTCTGTTTAGATAGGGCTGGTCACATTTTATTGAAATACAAATGAGTAGTGGAGGTACTCTGCGACCCGTAGGCGGTGTGTCTCGAATAAAAGGGTCGCATTAGAATAATTTGCCTACCGAACGAGTACAATTCTTCACATGGAGAGCCCTTAAATTTCACTATTTTACATAGTGGGCATTATCATATCTGCGCGGGTGTGTCCGTGGGAGAACCCCTACTTTTTGCTAGTCGCACCCGGTCGCTATCGGTCCGTCTCAGATATATTTAGTTGTTACTTTTTGTTGTATAAAACGTGAGAGAATTCTTAATCATTTTGGGCTTTCCATATATCTTTAGTGAGAGAGGTTTTGTTGTGGATCTGTTTTAACACAGTTCCTGTGTGACTAATGGATTCTTCATTTTTTACATGTTAGTAGGTATAAATTATTCCACATTCACATTTCTCTAAAGCAAGAATTAAAGTTACGTCAACACCGATATTAAACAATGGAAATATCTTCGAGAAATTTATTGCATAGCTTTAAAGAGTGTGTTAACGAGTAATCCATAATAGTAACCCAAACACTAGGAAACTGAAGTAACATAACACCATTTGATCGCGCCCACTTAACCGGTCGTATTATTCTTGGTAACCGCCAGACGAAGCCTCTCAAAATAGGGACCAGGGGAGCAGGACTGATCGAAGGTGGGCGAATTAGCCCAACTCTAAAACCTCAATTAAGTCTCGTCTAGCGCGTATTCAGAACGGCCACATCCAATTATCGCGGTAGAAGCTTTGTTACGATTTTCAGACCGAGCCCGGATCGAATATAGAAGCTTTCGATACATTGTTCAAGTGTGGAACGGTGGAAGTTGGAAGTTTGGATTCACGTCTTTATTATTAAAATATGAATTAATGCATTAGTTGTTGTGTATTGTAGATGGCAAACACAGGATAGGTAGCACCTAATATCAGACAGGACTTGAATTGTATTCATTTTCATTTGAAATTTATTTGTCCTAGGCACTGTGCTTGACAATGTATTTATATCTTCTTGGTTTTTGACTTTTACGAAAAGGTTCACTACCTTTCACTTAATAGTTAAAGAAAAAAACGGGCAAATGCGTGTCGAGCTACGCATGGAATAGGGTTTGAATATCTCGCAATTAAATCAAAAAATTGTTTTTCCAATCTCTCAATGTTTTTAAATGACCTAATCTAATGATACCTCACACTCCGGGGTAGACGCAAGCAAAAAACGGATACTGGTTATGTGTAGGGGAGGTACCTCAAAAAAAAATATTTATCATGATTATCTTCTAACACTTGGTCAAAGTAGTAAATACACATATCCATGTAAAGTTTCATGTTACTAGCACTCGCCGTTTAGGAGGAAAACCGAGGACAGACGGATGGACAGACATACAAACTATAAGACAATCTATAAGAGTTCCGAGACATAACTACGGAACCCTAAAAGTATTCACATCAATCTTCAACAATCAATGTCAGTAACTTCATTCAATAAAGTTATAAAAGGCATTATTTGAAATAGTTGACAACAACGACTTATGTAGACACTATAGATAGAGTATCATAGATGCTTAACAAAACAGCTCGCCATGTTCTCACAATAAACCCCCCCAGTTTACAGGGTGATCTTCAAATTAGCCGTCATAAAGACGTGTCTGTGATGACGGATGAAGTGACAGTCATCGTCAAATTAACACCCTGCTAAGTGCCGAAATGTGTACTCCTCTGATGTGACATTCCACCACGTTTGATTGTTGTAAATAATAGTTTTGAACGTATTCTTGCAATAACCGGTCTATGCACGATCGTATTAGAGCTATTCAATGTGCTTTTTAGCATACGAAGTCATTGAGTCTTTGATGCATTGATGCATTTTACTTGATGGTTTGTGAATCAATGATGATGGTTCGGGCTTCAAGTAAGAATCGTTTGACCAATTTTGATTAATTTTAGTGCGAGGATTGTTTTAGATGTTGAGCATACCGCCAGCAGTTGGGCAGGCAAACAATACTGAAAACCGGTGCCGAGTAGGGACATCAACTTCTATAACCATTATAAGTTGTTCTCTCACACAAATTCTGTTATAAAATTTTCATAATTATTTTTTCGTTATTTAATAATCAACAACTTATTAGGACTTCTATAAGATACAGAATTGCCAGCATATAATAGGGAAAAATACTTAATATTAGAGGAGTTTATGTAGAAATATTATTCCATAAATCTCATAGGCGATAAGAAGAAGACGTAGGTAATTACGCTATAAATCAGGCGAGACAATATAAGAGCTAGACGATAAATAAGGTTAAATCACACCAGTGAAGTTAAAATGCCAATAATTACGCTTAATTATGTCTTTTCAAATGCTAGTTGTAGTATAATTACTACGATCAACAAATTATCTGACCTCATAAAAATACCGTTTTGTAAGCATTTATGTAGGTATAGAAGTTTTAAGGCATTCCTTAAGCCCAGATTTCGCCAATGACTTTAATGATCCCATATAACTGGAGGCAAGCCTATTGCCGTATGGAAAACTTACCAAAGCCTCGTCTGTTTATAAGCAGGTGCACCGTGTGTAGGCGAAGATGACTAGGGACACGGAAGTGTTGATAGCACTCATATTATAACATTATGTAATAATAGATCTTCTGATCATATTGAAATTTCTAAACGCGTCTTCCAGCATAGATACAGCAAGTAATTAATTTTATTTTATTTCCCTTAGCTCCCTCGGTGTTTCCATCGAAATTCTCCTAGTAATTGGGAAATTTATTGCAAGGTGTGCACCGCTGCCGTGATGTTTCACTTTCCCGCCAATGATTTATAGACCTCTGAAACAATTTTAATTGCTACAAGTGACACAATGTAAACAACTATTCGATTAACTTAATTCCATTATTTGAAACGTTGGTAATTAATTTAAATGCCAGCTAAATACGGTTTAAACTTCGCATTACTGGAGATTTCAAGTTAATTAATGTACTTATCTCTGTGTAGAAGTATTAAGATTAGGTGTTAGAAACAATGCGTCAGTTTTGCTGTATCGGTTTTTAGATTAGGCATTCTTAGTCGTTGTATCATTGTAGAATCGATTATATACGCTATGTTGATACACACAGAATACGATACGCTTTATAATATAATATTTAATAATTGAAGCCAGAAGATATCAGGAATGAATATTTCAGTGTTTGGCAACTGGAAATATAAATATTATTTCATTAATATGCATCTCAGCTAACTAATCCCATCAAGTATACTGACCTAACATCAAAACTACTTAATAAACCTCTCAAAAACGACTTTGAGCATACAAGCATTAGTAATTATAATTAGAACTCCCAGACCGCAGGCGATAAGATGTGCTACGGTGCATGAAATAAGGCCTTCCACACACGTCCTGTGAACGTCTACTTAATATGTTGGTCCATGAAAACTCACTCATGCGTCTTATGCCTTTACGGTAAGCAGAGATCTGAGTGGATACTTATGAGTGTTTTAGGAGGGTAGCTTTATGTTACAGACAGAGAGGTAACTGAATTTAAAAATACTTCATGAAACTGTTTGACCATCTTTTCATATTTTATAAACTATGAATGTTTTTTTTTTTTTTTTTTTTTAATGCCGCTCTAACGTCCGTTGCCGGGCGTCTCTGGTTACTAGCAGAGGGTATGTCCAGTGGCGCCCGGCGGACTTTGACCACCTCTGTGGTCTCTGCGGGTGTTTGGTCGGGACGAGATTCACGCGTCATTGGGGTCGGGTTTTATCCCGCGTCAGTGAGTGAATCTGGTTGCGTGCTATGGGGAAAAGGCCCCGCAGCACGCAAACCTTCTAGCCTGCTTCTGTAAGGACGGTGGGTGGTGATCCCGCCGTCCTCAGGCCCCGATCATGGAGGACGATAGTCTTGGGCGTAGTCGCGTAGTCTGGGGCGGCCTGGCCGCCGACTACGGAACTCGGCGGGGAGGGTACGCTCCCTCTCCCTCCCGGCCGCCTCCTTCGCGAGCATGACTTGCTCGCAGAAGGACACGGCCGCGTTCCACCTACTCCCGCTGGATACCATGGCTTGAAGCATGGTTCCCAGCGAGAGGGTATTCACGCCCAGACCCACTACGAGGTCCCGGCGCTGACTCGCCCACGCTGAGCACTCCACCAACGTGTGGAGTGCGGTGTCGTCGTCGGAAACCTCGCAGTGTTGACACCGGGGTGTGACCTCACGATGCATGCGAAACAGATAGCTACCGAAGCATCCATGCCCGGCAACGATCTGCGTCGCACGGTACGTGAGGTCACCATGCTGCCTCTGCAGCCAATCGTCCATGATCGGTCTCACCGCCGCGATGAAGATGGCACCCCCCTTGGGTTGCTCAAGTCGCACCCTCCATGACTCCATGAGATCCTGGCGGAGTTGGGACCGCTGGTCCTCGATTTCTCGAGACACAGGCCTGTGGTCCCGCTCCAGCGCCTCCAATGGCGCAAGGGCTCTCGCTTCCAGGTCCCATGGAGGGGTCCCGGCTAGGAGACATGCAGCCTCTCCGGAGATCGTGCGGTACCCCCGTATGGTTCTGATGGCCAAGGTTCGAAGTGGTCTGTTTAACAGAGTCACGTTCCCCTTGACCGCCAACCTATCCGCCCATACGGGAGCCCCGTATAGGGCCATACTCCGCACGATCCCCAGGTACAGTCTCCTGCAGGAGGCGTTGGGTCCCTTTAGGTTGGGCATCAGTCGCAAAAGCGCGACCGATGCCTGCGTCACCTTGGGGACCAAACTTCGGAAATGTGGTCCGAAGTTCCATCGGCTATCAAGTACGATCCCTAAGTACTTCATCGAGGGCTTGATGTCGATGCTAACGCCTCCCACATTTATGCTGGAACCTTCGGGTGGACCGTTCCGAGGTCTGTGAAAACACAGAACCTCGGACTTGTGCAAGGCCACCTCCAGTCCCAGCTGCCGTATCCGACCCACGACTCGAGCAACACCCGTCGTGACCTTGAGTGCTGCCTCCTGGTACGTTGCACCCCGCGCCGTGACGAGGGTATCGTCGGCGTAGCACGTTACGCCGACACCCCTAGGCAACGCACCCCGCAGCACCCAGTCGTAGCCGATGTTCCACAGAAGCGGCCCCAGGACCGACCCCTGCGGAACACCGCACGACACATCTCGCCGAGCTGGCCCGAGCCAGCTGGGGAAAGCTATGGCCCTCTCCGAGAGATAGGCGTTTTTTTTGTGGGTAGGTGTCAAAAAGTAAACACATCTAAGAATTTTAAATCTTGATTTTAAAAAGATTTCATAGTCATTTACAGTATTTATTTACCTAATACAGAGTTAAATCAAGTAAAAGAAGTGTACTCACGTTTGTGATACTTAATGTGACATAAATAACAAGTGTTGAACACCACCTGCCAGCTTGCTTACTAACACATAATATCACCTACTTCAGTGTTTCTAAACGCTAAATAACACATTCACATCACAATGGCTCAGCTCCAGGAGGTACTGAACGTGCAGAGGAACCTTGAAGAAAGTTTCACCAAAAAGATGGATGAGCTGCAAGCGCAGTTAAAAGTGGGTGGCACTGCCAAGGACACTGTGGCCAAGGTGGCTGATGAGTTTCGCTGCTTCCGGGAATTAATATTTAATGTACTTGGGCTTCTTCGCACACAAATAGCAGAATGTGCTAAAACCACAGATGCAGTCGACATGTGGCAGCGCAGAAAGGCTCTGGTGTTTACTGGTCTCAGTGAGACAGATAAGGAAGATTGCACAGGGATGGTTCTTGAAGTCCTGCAAACTAGGTTGGCCTTGAAGAACATAACAGCCACGTCGATTAAATCCTGTCATCGTATCGGGGCTACAGGGACCGACCGCAACCGTCCTGTACTTGTTCGGTTTTGCAGTACAAGCGCCAAGGCAATGGTCTGGAGTGCAAAGGCGAAACTGAAGGGATCCCCAGTGGCGGTCAAGGAATTTCTCACCAGGACCCGACAGGCTTTATTTGTGAAGGCGCGGTTGCACTTTGGAATGCCGAGCTGCTGGACCCAAGACGGTATCATCATGATCAAGGTGGAGAGTGGGCATCGCTATAAAGTCACCACACCCGACGAACTCAAAGTAATTATTGAAAAGCATCCCAAATCTTGTTCGACCGCAAATGCCGAGGGAGCTAAACATAGTGGTGCGTAGTGATAGTGTGTGTGATGAGCATTCTTTACACTTCGTCCATTCTCACAATCACCTTATGTCTTTTTACTTATTACGTAGGTATGTAGAATTAAGGTACTGTCATCACATCACATCATAATAATATTTTTTCAAAGTATGTAATCTTAGTTTCTGTATTGATGAATGGTATGGTACTAAGAAGTTTCTTGAATGTAGGTATATTTGAGTTCAGTCGTACTGTTCTCTAAAACATTAACTTCGTTCAATTGCAATTTGTATAATAATTTAAGGATTGAACTTTAACTTTATAACTTTGTTTGTAGGTACCTAGGTACTGCGTTGTCTATTGTGTTGTGAATGTCAGGTAAAGTAGAGGTTGCCTGTCGGTCGGTGTCATTGGGTAGTCTGTTTGTCACAAGCAATCTGACAGTGACAGTTGACATTGGCAGACCTAAGATTTGTTTAGTTCTCAGGGATGTAGGTATTGTGTTACGAGTTGTTTTTGTATTTCAGTTTTATTTTTCTTTTTCTTTCTTCATATAGGAATTGTCTGTGTAGCAATTGTGTGAGCAGCTGCTGGCGGGTGGTGCAGAGACTGCAAGTTTTTTAGTTAAGAGAGTAGTGCAAGGGTACGTTGATTTAATATTTGTTATTATTTATTCTTAAGTACTTTAAGATTTATTAGTATTTTGTTTTATAATATATTTAAGTACATATTTATATTATATTTACTTTTTATTTAATATTTATTTTATTCATGAGTTACGAATCTGATGAAAATGTTTCATTTCATTCTGCTTTAGAATCTGATACTGACAGCTTTAGCTCGGTGGTGACAGACTCTTTAAGGGAGGAACTTCGTGGGTGTCTTGAGTCAGAAGTGGGTCGGTCCCTCAATGTGTGCCATATAAACGCTCAAAGTATCCCTGGTCACTATACCGACTTCTTGGATACGTTTGATGACTCCCATGTGCATGCCATCTTGATCTCTGAGAGTTTCTTTAAACCTAACCTTCTTTCAGTTTATTATCCATTGCCAGGCTTTATTCTCGTACGTAATGATAGGTTGGGTAAGGATATGGGAGGGGTTGCCATTTATATCCGTAGTGAGTTCCCACACAAAATAATAGCCGCATTTCCTTCCCAGTATTCCGCTACAGCGGAATATCTCTTTCTTGAGGCCTGGGTAAGGGGTGTCAGAGTACTCATCGGAGTTGTATATTGTCCCCCATCTGTTAATTACTTCACCGACTTAGAACTGGTTTTAGAATCGCTGGCGTCTGATTATGAGCATCACATCATCATGGGCGACTTTAACACAAATCTCCTTGTGGACTCCTCTCGAGCAGCGAAGCTACGTCATATAGTTGAGTCGGCCAGTTTGCACGTATTGCCACTTCAGGCTACGCATCACAACAAGGATGTCGCTGATACCTGGCTTGACTTGATTTTAACTTCTACTCCATCGTTGGTTCGTTGTCATGGGCAGTGCATGGCTCCGGCATTTTCACACCACGATCTACTGTATGCCTCCTACAGACTCAAACCACCGAAACCAAAGCCAAAAATATTGCAAAGGCGCTGCTTCGGCCGCATGGATGTCGATAGATTACGAGTTGATGCCGCTGCCATTAATTGGGACCCTTTGAAGACGGCCGATACTATCGATAATAAAGTAGAGGTTTTTACGGACAGCGTCATCAAACTCTATGATGCGCATGCACCAGTTAGGAGGGTTAGAATGAAGCGTAATCCTGCGCCGTGGATCACAGAGGAGGTTAGGGCTGCAATGAGATGCAGAGACCGAGCCTTTCGCAAATTTAAAAAACTAAAGACTGATGTAAATTGGGATCGGTATAAAACTGCCAGGAATCGGTGTAATCAGGTGATTCGGAACTCAAAACGCCGTCATATCTTTGATAACCTTTCTTCCCGTTCGCCAGCCGAGGTTTGGAAGTTTCTTGGGTCCTTGGGCATTGGTAAGTCGAGGCGGCTCGAGCTGCCGGGGACGATTGGGTTGGATGCTGGGGTTCCACAAGGCGGTATTCTCTCCCCTTTTCTCTTTTCTATTTTCATTAATTCCTTGACCTCTGATCTTCAGTGTGCGTATCACCTGTATGCTGACGACCTGCAGTTGTACAGTAAATCCAGTGTAGATTGTCTGGCCGAAGCTATTGACAGGGTCAATAGTAACCTGAACACTTTAGGCAGCTGGTGTGATAGATTTGGTTTGTCGGTGAACCCTGACAAGTGCCAAGCCATTATTATAGGGAGTAGTCGAATGTTGGGAAGGCTGAAGGGTGTGACTTTGCCACAGATCGTCTTCAAAGCAAAGCCTATTCCTTTCTCTACCAGTGTGAAAGATTTGGGATTGCATATCGACACTACGCTCAGCTGGCAAACTCAGGTTTCCGGAGTGTATCAGAGGGTAACGGGCAGCTTACGGGCTCTTTATCGGTTAAAAAACTTCCTACCAGCCAATACCAAGACATCACTTATGCAAACGCTGATCTTTCCTGTTATAGACTATGGTGATGTATGCTATTTCGACCTGAATGCAGATCTGCTCAATAAACTTGACCGTCTTCTCAACAATTGCATTCGATTCGTCTACAATCTACGTAAGTATGACCATGTTTCGGAATCACGCTCCGAGTTGGGGTGGCTATCCATACGCAAGCGTCGTAGTTTGCGTGCTGTGACTAGTCTCTACTCCTTCTTAAATTCCCCTAATGTCCCCTCATACCTAACTCATTACTTTCAATTTCTGGGCACCAACCACAATAAAAACTTACGCTCTTCTAATAGTCTTCTCTTACATTGTCCTTCTCACACTTCCAGCCTTGTCCACTCTTCTTTCTTTGTGCAATCTATTCTCCTTTGGAATGTGCTCCCCTTGGAGGTCAGGATGTCAACCAGCCGCTCCGTTTTCAAGAGGAAGGTATATGAGCTGTATAAGGATTCCTAAGCAGAATCAGTTTGTCTTTCTTTTACTTTTGTCAATCACTCTTTATAGAAGTCGTAGCTTTATATGTAATTATATTTGTGTATCTGTTTATATAAATTGTATGTACTATGTAGGTATGTTTTAGTATTATGTAGGTTTATTGACGTCATATACGTATGTATATTAGTATTAGTTATATAAGTAGTTATTAGGATTTAAGTTTAGTATTTTTACTTTAATAATTATTGTGTGTCATAGCAACCTCTGAGCACCTACTACTAGTTCTCTCTGCATCACCCAAAGGTTGACTGGTAGATAATGCCTGTGGCATTAAGTCCGCCTTTGTACAGTTTTGTGCATAAGTTTAAAAATAAATAAATAAATAAATAAATAGGCCCTGACAATACGACGGAGGTAGAGAGGCGTTTCGTGATACACGAGCGCCTCCCTAACGCAGCTCCATGGCAAGGTGTTGAACGCGTTGGCGATGTCAAGAGACACCGCCACCACCACCTTGCCCTGCGAGACTGCTTCCTCCGTCAGGCTCTTCACGCGCATGATCGCGCTCACGGTGGAGCGTCCCCGACGGAAACCGAACTGGTTATCCGCCAGGTCTGGCCCCACACCCGTGAGATGCTCGACGAGGCGTTCCGCGATAATTCGCTTACACACCTCGTCGAGCAACACGATCGGCCGGTATCCGGACGGTGAGTCCACCGGCCGCCCCACCTTACGGATCAGGACCAGTTTCCCCGTCCTCCACACCTTGGGAAACTGGCCCCTTTCGAGGCATGCGCTAAAGAGCCCCATCAGTCGAGGCCCGAGTTCTTCGAGGGCCAGGACCCATGCACGGCCAGGAATGCCGTCGGGTCCGGGGGCAGTGATTTTCCGGCGTTTAAGCCGGAGTACTGCCGCACCTAGCTCCCCCACCCTGACTTCGGGTACGTCGTCGTCGCTGGTGCTATCCGCGTCGGGCAGCACCAGCTGAAAAAGCTCCGCCTCTCGGGCTGCCGCGTCGTCTGGGCGGCGACGCCTCCGGCGAAACCTGCTGTACCGGCGGCGGGCGGAGATGCATGCTGCGCGCAGCTCTGCAATCTCCGGCGACCACCAGTACACCTGCTTCCTGGCCGGTCTGTGTGTGACCCTAGGCATCGCCGCATCACAGATTTGCGACATGGCTCTCCTGAACCACTCCGCTTCGGCATCCACATCGGCAGGCCGGTCCGGCGCCGGAATCCAGGCCTGCACGATGGATGCCTCCAGGAGAGCCTCCCGATCCAGATGGTGAAGTGCCCAACGCGGATCCGGGGGATTTGCCACCGGCTGTGCGAGGGCAGGTGGGGGGACGACATCGAACCGGATGTACCGATGATCCGAGTGCGTCTCCTCACCCTCCTCCACGCGCCAGCCTGTAATACGGCGGGCGAGGTCAGGGGATGCGATCGATCGATTCCCCCCCCCCCCCCCCGTGCCAAAAGGTGGCGACATTCCACCGGTTGAGGACCTCCAGACCACGTGTTCTGGTCCAGTCCTCAAGAAGCCTCCCCTTGTCCCTGGTTTCCCGGGAGCCCCACGCCTCACTCCAGGCGTTGAAGTCTCCCAGGAGCAGAACAGGGCGAGGATGGCACACAGCGAAGACGACGTCGAGCTCAGTGAGCCATAGCTCAAACTGAGACTAACCTAACCTAACCTAACCTAACACAAGAGTGGCCCTCGAAAAATCCGAAGCCATCTTTTTCCATGGGCCTCGGATGAGACCCCCTCGGGATGCCCAAATTGTGGTGAGTGGCACCTCCATCGCTGTCGGGAACGGGAGCGTGCAGGCCGCACGCTTCCGCCCCGCCGGGCACCAGTCAGGGGGCGACGGCGTATAGCATACGCCCAAGCCCCCGACTGATAGGGCCGTGGGCGGTGGGTCGGGGGGCCCACCACTCACGCGAAAGGCCCTGAGGAGTCCGACGCCCCTTATGTGTTTCGGGGGCGTCGCTTCTATGTTGTTTGGGGGGGCAAAGCCCCCCCCTATGTTGAGCTTAAACGAGCGCCCCTTTGCCGAGCCGCCGTCGCTTAGCAGTTTCTGCCTATCCGGGGGCCCGGCTAAGGCGAAGGAGAAACACCGTGGATAGGTTTTAGTGGGTAGTCCGGCCCGTTGTCATCCTAGGGCCGGGAGTCCCACACGAAGCCGTCTCGCTCCCCCCCCCGCAGCGAGACGGTGAAGTGCGTAAATGCATCACCGACCACGTTAAAAAAAAAAAAAAAAAAAAAACCTAACACAAGACCTCGGAACGGTCCACCTGAAGGTTCCAGCATAACTGTAGGAGACGTTGGAGGGTGCGACTTGAGCAACCAAAGTAGGGAACTACCGTCATCGCGGCGGAGAGACCGATTATGGACGAGTGGCTGCAGAGGCGGCATGATGACCTCACGTATCGTGCGACGCAGATCGTTACCGGGCATGGATGTTTCGGTAGCTATCGGTTTCGCATCTATCGTGAGGTCACACCCCGGTGTCAACACTGCGAGGTTTTCGACGACGATACCGCACTCCACGCGTTGGTGGAGTGCTCAGCGTGGGCGAGTCAGCGCCGGTACCTCGACGTGGGTATGAGCGTGGATATCCTCTCGCTGGAAACCATGCTCCAAGCCATGGTCTCCAGTGCGAGTAGATGCAACGCAGCCGTGTCCTTCTGTAAGAGCGACGAGCAAGTCATGCTCGCGAAGGAGGCGGCTGTGAGGGAGAGGGAGCGTACCCTCCCCGCTGAGTTTCACAGTCAGTGGCCAGGGCGCCGCAGACTCATCTACGCCCAGGACCATCGACCTCCATGATCGGGGCCTGAGGACGGCGGGATAGCCACCCGCCGTCCTTACAGAAGCAGGCTAGAAGGGTTGCGTGCTGCGGGACCTTTGCCTCATAGCACGCAACCAGATTCACTCACCGACGCGGGATAAAACCCAACCCCAACGACGACGCGGGATTTTCTTTCCGACCAAACCCCCGAAGAGGCCACACCGGTGGCCTCTTCGGGGTGGACCAGAGACACCCGCAGCAATGGACATGGGAGCAACCGCGGTCTCGCGGTTTAAAAAAAAATAATTACGTAATACTAAAATGCTAGTCTACTTTAAGCGTGTTAAGATTCTTTTTTTGCCGTGAGTATAATCAGCAAATACGCGGATTGGCTAGAGGTCATACCCAGGTAGCTTTTGCTGATAACGAAACATACACAATGGGTCGTGTCTTGGTGAGTCATTGATAAAGTCGGTGGATACTGTAGTCACTTGACTATACGTTTATATATACGGTCACACTATAAGTTTTGCGTAACTTAAAAAACAACATGTTAAAACCAAAATATTATGTTTATTACTTTTCAAAATACTCTACTTTACATTTTAAACATATTTTCATGCGATCGAACCATTTTTTAAAACAGGAGGACCACAGATCTGAAGGCATGTTTTCTACGTGCTGATTGAGCGCTATCACTGCCTCTTCGGAGTTGGTAAAAGTGAAACCTCTCATCAAATCTTTGATTTTTGGGAAAATACAGAAATCACAGGGTGCTAGGTCGGGGCTATGCGCAGGATGGGTGACGAGTTGTACTTTTTCGGAAGTTAAAAAATGACTTTGTTTTATTGGCCGTGTGTGAAGAAGCGTTGTCATGATGTAGGGGAACGCGGCTTTTGGGTCGTCTTCCGCGAACTTTTTCTAACACACTGGGTAAACAATTGGTAGAATACCATTCGGCATTAACACTCCTTTGATCTTCAAGTGGAATTGTACAGATGGGACCGGTAGCTGAGAAAAAAAACGCGATCATTTTTTTACCAACGTTTCTCGCCTGCCTCGCTTTTGTTGGCTTGTTCTCATTTTCAAACACCCATTCACAAGATTGCTGTTTTTTTTTCGGGTTCAAAACAATAAATCCACGTTTCGTCTCCGGTGACAATGTCATAAACAGCATTAGAATGTCCGTGGTCGTACTTCAGCAGCATGTGTGAGCACCATTCCACGCGAGCCCGCTTCTGCTCCGCTGTCAGTTCATGAGGGATCCAACGACAACAAAGTTTCCGAACTTTCAGTTCTTCGTGTAAAATTTTCTGGATTTGACTCATACCAATCCCCAATAGTCCTCGAATTGTCTCGTAGGTAATCCGCGGGTTTTCTTCAATTAACCGCTTAACAGTAGCCACATTATTTTCGTTGACTGCCCTTCACGAAATTCGTCATGTAAAGAAACTCGACCTCTCTCAAATTCAGCAAACCATCGCCTCACGGTGCTCAAACAAGGTGTTACTCTCCCAAAAACATTTTGAAGACGAGCGGCACAGTCTTGCGGAGAGAGAGAACTTTTATAATCATAAAAAATCATCGCTCGAAAATGTTTTCGACTTAATTCCATTTTCGTTGCATACGTAGAACTTTGATGTGTGATAAAAAACAATTGACAAATGATTTCCCGCCAATTGTGTTTTTTTATTACTAAGAAGGTTGCAACGTTTAAAAAAATATAACATTTGAAATTCAAATAGTTCCGATTAGCTAGAAGTGCAAAACTTTTAGTGTGCCCCATGTAGTTAGAAACAATTTATCGTTGCCAAAGAGTTAGTAATTTATCGTTGCTAAAGAATTAGTATCTAATAATTATCAGATGTTTTTAGCAATTTCTCTTTAAAAATAATGAAACTAATTTGTTTATAACTGTACTTTTAGTCATAAGTAATTCCAATTCAATTAAGGGCCTCAAAGCCTCCTCAAAACGTCAGTGGTCCACAAAGCCTAACACTTAATAGTGGGTAAAATAAAAGGGAATTTTTTGGACCGTGGTCCCGGTCCACACGGCCAAAACTCAGATTTTGCGGCAAAAGGGGGCAAGACTATTTTTATTTCCGGGCACAGAAAAGGAATAGGCTGACAGTTAGAGTGTGACCACGGCCGGTGTAACCTGTTCGAAACGCAGGTAATAAAAGGTTTGTACCTAAGCATATGTACGCCCGTGTTTCGTGTTAATTCCCGTGTTAAAATTATGATCGCCAGAACCGTCTCTACAACCGCAAAGACTAACTGCAAAGATTGTAACTAAACTTTAGGTAGTTATCCCAAAAGACACGTGTTATTTTATACGAAGATGTAGTGTCTTCTTCATTGTAAGACACAATGCATGTATTGAATTTGAATAGCAATAGATCACTAATATAGGCCAAAAATATGGATATCGTTAAAAGATTTAATAAGACGGAAAATTTCTTTCAATCATGTAGCACCATATTAGGATCTGATTTATTCGCATTTGTGAATTGTAGGGTGGACGAGGCTTTTCCGTTTCGAATAGCCAACACCAGAGTAGTATGAACTACCCTGCTTCTTTATGCTATTTCTTTCTGGGGGCAAACTGAGTGTTTCCATAGTCTAAACGGTATCTTGTATAGTTGGTGGTGTTACATGGCCTTAGGAAACAGAGATTGCTCCATTCGACCGATTGAGCGCACCTCCCTGTACTAACTTCCCGTTCATTGAACGCGAATCCATGCAACAAAAGGAGATTTCACGCGAAATAACAAAACTACAAATTCTATAGAACTGTATCTGTGGAACTACGAATTTACTTTGCAAGTTAGGGGAGGATATTCAACACTATTAACTACTATAGGCTGTATAAAACAAACATAATAAAATAAATTGTAATAAAGAGATCTTTTTCTATTATCATTTGTAATTAAAGAAAGATACGTATAAGTCAATTTTTTTTTCTTTAAGATTATAATTTTTCAAAAGATGCATTGGCGTCAAGCCGACTTTACAGCACGTTTGTGAACCTGCTGGTAGCTATAAGGTTAATGAGACGAACAAGCTATTGGTAAAATACCAGCCTACCATTTAGAAGAAACAGGTGCTTTGTATATATTATGTAGTGATTATTAAATTTTTATACTGGGCCCATCAAGACAGAAACACTCGAAAAGTTCAATAAAATTGTTCAATAGGTACCTACCCTCTGTTTGCAGTATCTTAATAATTACTTCTTCCGCTTTGTTTGCTTAGACAGAGGGGCGCAGTGAAAAGTGAGTCTCGGTCAAAGTGGCTCAATAAATAATAATACTAAATGCTCAATGTTGACCAGAGGTCCATACGAGAGTTCCTGATTTGCCAGTCAGTTTGTATTAGGCAATGGTGTTGTTAGAATATTTATTCTTATTGTATTGTACAATATAATATACCTACATACATAATATGTATCATAATGTAGACAATTGTATAATGACTATTTATATATTTATGTATTTCAAAGCAATGAGTTTGCTTAAACTATTCTTAAAATATTAAGAAAGAAATTATAAATAAATCACAAAAACTGATGTCATCGGCGGGATTCGAACCCACGGCCTTTCCCTAACAGGGGGACTGCTCTGCCAACTGAGCTACGATGACCACTACCGACAACATCGAATTTTTGCTTCATATCATATTCATAATTTCTACATCGCGCTATTAAGGTTAGCGTTGGATCCACCTACCGCAGTTCTACCGAACTGACGGTACCAGTGTATCGTGTTACAACGATATTTAAACACTGAATTTTTAGATGAATCCTTACCAAATCCATATATTTATGTATTTCAAAGCAATGAGTTTGCTTAAACTATTCTTAAAATATTAAGAAAGAAATTATAAATAAATCACAAAAACTGATGTCATCGGCGGGATTCGAACCCACGGCCTTTCCCTAACAGGGGGACTGCTCTGCCAACTGAGCTACGATGACCACTACCGACAACATCGAATTTTTGCTTCATATCATATTCATAATTTCTACATCGCGCTATTAAGGTTAGCGTTGGATCCACCTACCGCAGTTCTACCGAACTGACGGTACCAGTGTATCGTGTTACAACGATATTTAAACACTGAATTTTTAGATGAATCCTTACCAAATCCATATATTTATGTATTTCAAAGCAATGAGTTTGCTTAAACTATTCTTAAAATATTAAGAAAGAAATTATAAATAAATCACAAAAACTGATGTCATCGGCGGGATTCGAACCCACGGCCTTTCCCTAACAGGGGGACTGCTCTGCCAACTGAGCTACGATGACCACTACCGATAACATCGAATTTTTGCTTCATATCATATTCATAATTTCTACATCGCGCTATTAAGGTTAGCGTTGGATCCACCTACCGCAGTTCTACCGAACTGACGGTACCAGTGTATCGTGTTACAATGATATTTAAACACTGAATTTTTAGATGAATCCTTACCAAATCCATATATTTATGTATTTCAAAGCAATGAGTTTGCTTAAACTATTCTTAAAATATTAAGAAAGAAATTATAAATAAATCACAAAAACTGATGTCATCGGCGGGATTCGAACCCACGGCCTTTCCCTAACAGGGGGACTGCTCTGCCAACTGAGCTACGATGACCACTACCGACAACATCGAATTTTTGCTTCATATCATATTCATAATTTCTACATCGCACTATTAAGGTTAGCGTTGGATCCACCTACCGCAGTTCTACCGAACTGACGGTACCAGTGTATCGTGTTACAACGATATTTAAACACTGAATTTTTAGATGAATCCTTACCAAATCCATATATTTATGTATTTCAAAGCAATGAGTTTGCTTAAACTATTCTTAAAATATTAAGAAAGAAATTATAAATAAATCACAAAAACTGATGTCATCGGCGGGATTCGAACCCACGGCCTTTCCCTAACAGGGGGACTGCTCTGCCAACTGAGCTACGATGACCACTACCGACAACATCGAATTTTTGCTTCATATCATATTCATAATTTCTACATCGCGCTATTAAGGTTAGCGTTGGATCCACCTACCGCAGTTCTACCGAACTGACGGTACCAGTGTATCGTGTTACAACGATATTTAAACACTGAATTTTTAGATGAATCCTTACCAAATCCATATATTTATGTATTTCAAAGCAATGAGTTTGCTTAAACTATTCTTAAAATATTAAGAAAGAAATTATAAATAAATCACAAAAACTGATGTCATCGGCGGGATTCAAACCCACGGCCTTTCCCTAACAGGGGGACTGCTCTGCCAACTGAGCTACGATGACCACTACCGACAACATCGAATTTTTGCTTCATATCATATTCATAATTTCTACATCGCGCTATTAAGGTTAGCGTTGGATCCACCTACCGCAGTTCTACCGAACTGACGGTACCAGTGTATCGTGTTACAACGATATTTAAACACTGAATTTTTAGATGAATCCTTACCAAATCCATATATTTATGTATTTCAAAGCAATGAGTTTACTTAAACTATTCTTAAAATATTAAGAAAGAAATTATAAATAAATCACAAAAACTTATGTCATCGGCGGGATTCGAACCCACGGCCTTTCCCTAACAGGGGGACTGCTCTGCCAACTGAGCTACGATGACCACTACCGACAACATCGAATTTTTGCTTCATATCATATTCATAATTTCTACATCGCGCTATTAACGTTAGCGTTGGATCCACCTACCGCAGTTCTACCGAACTGACGGTACCAGTGTATCGTGTTACAACGATATTTAAACACTGAATTTTTAGATGAATCCTTACCAAATCCATATATTTATGTATTTCGAATCCCGCCGATGACATCAGTTTTTGTGATTTATTTATAATTTCTTTCTTAATATTTTAAGAATAGTTTAAGCAAACTCATTGCTTTGAAATACATAAATATATGGATTTGGTAAGGATTCATCTAAAAATTCAGTGTTTAAATATCGTTGTAACACGATACACTGGTACCGTCAGTTCGGTAGAACTGCGGTAGGTGGATCCAACGCTAACCTTAATAGCGCGATGTAGAAATTATGAATAAGATATGAAACAAAAATTCGATGTTGTCGGTAGTGGTCATCGTAGCTCAGTTGGCAGAGCAGTCCCCCTGATAGGGAAAGGCCGTGGGTTCGAATCCCGCCGATGACATCAGTTTTTGTGATTTATTTATAATTTCTTTCTTAATATTTTAAGAATAGTTTAAGCAAACTCATTGCTTTGAAATACATAAATATATGGATTTGGTAAGGATTCATCTAAAAATTCAGTGTTTAAATATCGTTGTAACACGATACACTGGTACCGTCAGTTCGGTAGAACTGCGGTAGGTGGATCCAACGCTAACCTTAATAGCGCGATGTAGAAATTATGAATATGATATGAAGCAAAAATTCGATGTTGTCGGTAGTGGTCATCGTAGCTCAGTTGGCAGAGCAGTCCCCCTGTTAGGGAAAGGCCGTGGGTTCGAATCCCGCCGATGACATCAGTTTTTGTGATTTATTTATAATTTCTTTCTTAATATTTTAAGAATAGTTTAAGCAAACTCATTGCTTTGAAATACATAAATATATGGATTTGGTAAGGATTCATCTAAAAATTCAGTGTTTAAATATCGTTGTAACACGATACACTGGTACCGTCAGTTCGGTAGAACTGCGGTAGGTGGATCCAATGCTAACCTTAATAGCGCGATGTAGAAATTATGAATATGATATGAAGCAAAAATTCGATGTTGTCGGTAGTGGTCATCGTAGCTCAGTTGGCAGAGCAGTCCCCCTGTTAGGGAAAGGCCGTGGGTTCGAATCCCGCCGATGACATCAGTTTTTGTGATTTATTTATAATTTCTTTCTTAATATTTTAAGAATAGTTTAAGCAAACTCATTGCTTTGAAATACATACATATATGGATTTGGTAAGGATTCATCTAAAAAATTCAGTGTTTAAATATCGTTGTAACACGATACACTGGTACCGTCAGTTCGGTAGAACTGCGGTAGGTGGATCCAACGCTAACCTTAATAGCGCGATGTAGAAATTATGAATATGATATGAAGCAAAAATTCGATGTTGTCGGTAGTGGTCATCGTAGCTCAGTTGGCAGAGCAGTCCCCCTGTTAGGGAAAGGCCGTGGGTTCGAATCCCGCCGATGACATCAGTTTTTGTGATTTATTTATAATTTCTTTCTTAATATTTTAAGAATAGTTTAAGCAAACTCATTGCTTTGAAATACATAAATATATGGATTTGGTAAGGATTCATCTAAAAATTCAGTGTTTAAATATCGTTGTAACACGATACACTGGTACCGTCAGTTCGGTAGAACTGCGGTAGGTGGATCCAACGCTAACCTTAATAGCGCGATGTAGAAATTATGAATATGATATGAAGCAAAAATTCGATGTTGTCGGTAGTGGTCATCGTAGCTCAGTTGGCAGAGCAGTCCCCCTGTTAGGGAAAGGCCGTGGGTTCGAATCCCGCCGATGACATCAGTTTTTGTGATTTATTTATAATTTCTTTCTTAATATTTTAAGAATAGTTTAAGCAAACTCATTGCTTTGAAATACATAAATATATGGATTTGGTAAGGATTCATCTAAAAATTCAGTGTTTAAATATCGTTGTAACACGATACACTGGTACCGTCAGTTCGGTAGAACTGCGGTAGGTGGATCCAACGCTAACCTTAATAGCGCGATGTAGAAATTATGAATATGATATGAAGCAAAAATTCGATGTTGTCGGTAGTGGTCATCGTAGCTCAGTTGGCAGAGCAGTCCCCCTGTTAGGGAAAGGCCGTGGGTTCGAATCCCGCCGATGACATCAGTTTTTGTGATTTATTTATAATTTCTTTCTTAATATTTTAAGAATAGTTTAAGCAAACTCATTGCTTTGAAATACATAAATATATGGATTTGGTAAGGATTCATCTAAAAATTCAGTGTTTAAATATCGTTGTAACACGATACACTGGTACCGTCAGTTCGTTAGAACTGCGGTAGGTGGATCCAACGCTAACCTTAATAGCGCGATGTAGAAATTATGAATATGATATGAAGCAAAAAATCGATGTTGTCGGTAGTGGTCATCGTAGCTCAGTTGGCAGAGCAGTCCCCCTGTTAGGGAAAGGCCGTGACTATTTATAATTTATAATAACGATAAATGAAAACATTTATTTACAATAAGAATTACAATTTACATTTTTCTTTATCTTTATCTTTTATCTTTATCTTATCGATCTCCGGATCGGAAAAAGACTTTGTAGATGGCAAATATTTGTACAAACAAACATGTTTTATAAAATGAGAGAGAAAACGGAATGGTATCTAAATAAAACAATAAACAAATGACCAAGCATAGAACGTCTCAATCAGCAGTTGCGATGGTAATTATTTAGGGTCTATTTTGTTAGGACACAAAGCGCCCTTCGCATTTGTTTGTGTGAAACTCGGACTACTTGATTCATTCTGATAACATTGTACCTTTCTAATCTAAACTGACAATGTTTGTATTTGTACCTAATATTCTAAGCGGTAAGATAAGTATATGGTCTTTACCTATGAAATTGCCGTTTTGTAAGAAAAAAAATTAACATTTTTTGTTCATGTATTTTTTATTTGTATTAATCGAAGTAATCACCCATGCAATGAATGCATCTTTGCCAACGCAGCAGCAGTTTATTGATGCCATTCTTAAAGAAATTAGCTGGACGGGAGGCAACAAATTCTTCAAAGGCATTTTGTACTGCCTCTCGGGTATTGAATTTCTTTCCCGCAAGAAGGTATCCAAATTCTGGCAAAAGTAGTAGTCTGTAGGCGCAAGGTCTGGTGAGTATGGCGGATGACGGAGAGCTTCCAATTCTCGTTTTTGCAACTTGGAGACCGTCTGCTGTGCAGTATGAGGTCGCGCATTGCCGTGCAGGAGCAGCGGAGACGAGCGATTGACCAATGCTGGTTGGAGATGTGCCTGCTTCTCCATCATTGTGTTCAGTTCTTCACAGTACACATCTGCAGTAATGCGCACCCCGTTTGGTAAGAAGCTGTAATGAATCACAAAACAGTGACCATCACTTTTCTAGGGGTAAGTTTTCGTTTAGGGCATTGTTTAGGTGCTGAACCAGGATCCAACCAACTTGCTGAGCGCTTGCGGTTATCAAACAGAATCCATTTTTCATCGCAAGTAACAATGCGGTTCAAAATTCCTTCATTTGTGTGTCTGTTGAGCAATGCAAGGCATGTCTCGACGCGTACTGAGCGCTGGTGATCATTGAGTTCGTGGGGCACCCATTTGGCAAGCTTTTTTACCTTGCCAATTTGACGCAAATGGACCAATATTGTTTTGACAATTCAGCCGTAGATTGTGTATCATCGGCTTCCACAATCAACTTTAATTCGTCATTGTCGACCAAAGTCCTATTATTTATAATACGGGTACCTATTGCAGAGCTCACCACTTTGCGTTTTTCAGTCATCAGCATCACGCATATTCATACAAATTGACAAAAAAATAAGATGGTAAACCACTGTTGGCCAGGGAAGAGCCGGCCAGCACGCTGCGCCGCCGGCGCCAAGGGGATTTCTCCTGAGTCCGGGGCAACCGGCAATTGGCCGCGGAGATTTCAAAAATGGAAGAAGAGTAATGATTGTTACCTACTACTGTAGTTTACCAGACCAGAAATGTTGATGGAAGTCTATTATTCCATCAAGATGTTTGGTGGTTCATGTCAAGCCGTCGTTTCCAGGTACAGCAAATTGTAATTTGTTATAGTGTTTTCAAATAACTCAATAGTTTAATTCCAGTAAAAAATCATAACACAGATTTTATGTTATCTAGTCATAATTCTTATCAATTACAGTCTCCCACCTTCCACGATATACCACACAATGATAAAAGAATAGATATAGACCTACATAAGTAAATTACTGCGCTAGGTTCTGGCGCGCGACATCTCGATGAGTCGTAAAGAATAGGCGGCGTTGTCGAAGTTTTCCCATGGATAGCATAAATTGGATTCGGAAGCAGATCACGTAACGGTTAAGAGTTCACAAAACTGTGCCATAAATCGGACGCGCCGAGGTGCGCCGGAGACAAACGGCGCCGGATGGAAATGGGAAACGAGGCTTGCTACGAGTACAATTGTCAGGATAGGTAAGGTAATATTACCTACACGTATCAAACAGAGTTGTTTAATAAAAGTGTTTGAATTTATTGTTTGTTTGTGTTTAATTAAAAAAGAAAAAATGTTTTTAGGACAATTAAAAACCACGAGTCTCAAACTAAGTGGATTTTTTTGCTATAATCTAGAGATATTTTTTCTTTCTTTTAGTTAAGTACCTAAATTTTACTAACGTAAGTACGTTATGAGTAAATATATAAAATAATGGAACATACTAAAATTCCTATCCGCACTAACCCAGTAGAATGTTAGTGGTGGAGTTAAAATTTGCAGATTTGCATAATATTTCTCTACCTCCCCATGCTCGGGACGATAGATTTTGCGCAGAGGAGCTATTTAAAAGATACCCCGCGATAAGACCCTCCGGTGTTTCCTGAATGAACGTTATGACGTCACCTGTTTGTAGCTGAAGTGCACGTATGAGAATTTTTGTGGTCACATTATTGGTTATAAACTTGGCAACTTTATACCTACTTTTAGTTGTAAATATGGAAGAAGTGATATTAATTTATAAACATGGCCTATATCGTTCCCCGGGATATAATAAAATGTAATTACTAAACATTATAATTATGTTCACACATTGAATCGTAAAAATGTTACAACAGAGACATAACACAGGCAATCAAATATATACATTCGATAATATGGATTAGAGAAATACCAGTTACCAAGTCCTCCTTTAACTATAACAAAAAAAACCAGTGCAACTTATAGTTACTTACATTATTATAAGGTATTCCTACGTTTACTAATTGTAAATCTAATGGGAAATAAAATAAATATGATACCTAATAAGTGTTGATATTAATTTCGAGTATTTTTAACATTAGTCACTTTTATTTTAAAACATAATAACCTCTCCCACTGAATCAGATACTCTCCAATAAAATACGTCTTCTACCTAAAATATACCTACAAAAGAGTAAAGTCGGTGCGCGGTGGAGCGAGTAACGAGCGTATAATTCTCCGCCGCCAGGTGGCGCCTGTGGTGTGTCTTTAGTCGCATAAATGTCGACTAATTCATGTAAATAGCTTCCCGATACGGTACGCGACTTCTTCTAGAATTACGTGTCCAAATTATAAGGCACTTAAGATGCTATTAAGACGATCATATTGAAGCCACTTTTGAGAACTCGCATTTATTTTCGATCATAGAAATATTTTATTTACTTATACAGTGAAAAAGTCTGAAAGATGTTATTATCATTGTTTGACGGCTACCACTCGTCAAGCTACAGATGGCCCAAAATAAAATGACTCATTATAGTCCCGGAAATACTTCCAAACACATACATATAATACGAGTAATATGTAAAATATTTAATATACCTTTGGAGACTTTGTTCGAGATTGCTTCCTTCGACTTCCAAGCTAGGACAATCTTTTAGCCTTGGTCCTTGGTTGCAGCTCGCTCTATGGTTTAGATAAAGAAAACACAGACATAAAGACGTTCAGAATATAATGGCTGGTCAGGTAATAGAATTGGCCGAAATGGTCGTGTCAACTCTTGTTATTTCTAAATTCTTAGTAAGATTGTGAAATAAAAGTGCTTTATTTTTTTATGATTTGTTTCTCTTTTCCAAAAGTTACTACCTTTTTAATCTACGGACGTTTTGGTCAAGTTTAATCAGCCTTGGTCACAAGTAGTAATAAGGTAAATTCAATACAATAAGGTAAAAGGTTAAAAGGTGTTTGTACTGGTAAAATGGAGCTCAAGATACGAGTATACCCGGTTCACAGTGATACTATTTAAGGGATGTCGGTACAGTCTTGTGCCAATTTACTGTCAAGGTGACATGCCCTGTCCACGTAGGTTGTGGTACCCCTGGGGTATGGCGCTAAGAAAATATTATGGAGGTGGCAGTATTTTCTTGTGAGTAGTTGTTTCATTCCATGTGAAGGGCATTTAATAATGACATTAAATTTATCTATTGACTGTCTCGGCAGTGTAGTCGGTTGAAGGTACGTACCTGTGCGAGACTGCTACATCAGGTCCCGGGTTCGATATTTGTTACAAAATTTGTATCGGAGTTTGGGTGCTTTCTATGTATGTATACTTTCCTGAGAATATTATAAAGAGGAAAGTTCTGATTGCTTGTTTAAATTGAAGAGGCTCCGTAACTACTAAACTGATTTAGAAAATTCTTTCACTAATATTATAGGAACTTTATCTTATATATATATCTAACTTTATACTAATAAACACTATTAAACATAAACATACATTAAACTTTATCTAACATAGGCTTTTTATCCTGGTAATGTGATGCCACGAGAATCGGGAACGCGAAAACTATATAACGCGGGTGGAACCGCGTGATGAAAATGACCCAATAAACATGCAAACATCTTCGGTAAGGTTTAGTCAGATAAGTCGTCGTCGTTATCAAGGTCTTCAAGTGTGAGAGCTATTGAATATACCTTCTCCAAGTGTATTGTAGTAGTACTTATTGTGTATCTTGGGCATGTAAGGGCCGACCTCTCTCATTATTTACGAAGGGCCGCTGGGCTGAAGTGTGTGACAGCCGGCACGTACGGCCGCTAACGAGACGCTTTGTGACCATCTCCACACTGAGTGTGGTCAACAGTTGTTGATTTTTTTAATGGACAAATTATATTTGACCGGAAATCCCTGTGGAGTCGCGTGGTCGACTCTATTGTGAAAAGTGGTTCGCCTTTTAAAGTCGTAAGGGACACGCCATATTGGCATGCAATGTAAGGTGTTTAGCGGATACGATCTACGACTTACTTAGATAACATTTTTAAGTATTTTAAAATTGCATTTAACTGCATTCAATTAGAATTAAGAATAATGGTTGTCTATGGTCATGTCAAATGACAACGTCCAAATTTTTCTCGGAAATAATAAAATTTCTTTTTATTTCAAATCGACCACATATTATTTTATTTTTCTAAATACTAACAACTTTTTTTTTATAGGTGCTGATGCGGGTGCCGCGAAGCCTGTCGTCTACCTCCTCGGCGTGACGACGACACCACCGCTTCGGTGCCGCCGGGGCAGCGCTGCGCTTCGTGACAGTGCGTCGAACCTATATAAACTTTAAAGCTTTCTGTGTTTACTGTTTAGGTTTAGTGTATTCATAGTGAAAAGTGTAAATAAATGCAAGCAGCAAAAAATAATGGATGTGGCAATGCGGATGTAAATTCAGGTGAGCTTGCAAGTGCATCAAGTGGTCTTGTACGGTGCCCACATTGTCCCCAAGCCCGTTTTTTTAAAAGTGAACACGGATTGAAAGTACATTTTGGAAAAATTCATAAAGTACAAAATGTATCTTCAAACGCGTCTACGATATCCAATTTTTTTCTAAATCAACAAGAAAATTCTGATAATATCGAAATTCCCTTTTGGCAAAGGTTTTTATTATTTATTTTAACATTTTAAATTCAAATTCAATCCACATTTCGGCCCCTGATTTTTCTCAGGCCAAGAAATTAAAACTTGTAGAGAATAAAGTAAGGGAAGGCGACATCAGTGGGGCGGCAAGGCTACTTTTTAGTAGCGACGTGCTGGCTCCTTATTCTGTAGAAACTTTGACGGGCTTGCAGAGTAAGCACCCACCATCCGCAGCTGACCTCTCTTTCCCTGATCCTCCGAACAACGATACAGAAAATCTTGAGACTACTGCCAAGGATGTGCGCACAGCTGTTGACTCCTTTCGTTTTGGATCAGCTGGTGGACTTGACCGTCTGACACCACAGCACCTTAAGGATCTGTTGTGTCCGAGCGCTGGGGAAGCTGGTGATGCACTTCTGAGGGAGCTAACAGCTCTAGTCAACCTCATGCTCTCAGGCAATGTGGACAGTGGCATCACATATATTTTGTATGGGGCCAATTTATGTGCCCTTAACAAGAAGGATGGTGGCATTCGTCCCATTGCCGTAGGTAGCACTTTGCGGCGTTTGGCAGCCGAAATTTGTTGTCGTTTTTATAGTACGGAGCTTACTACCAAATTTCAGCCCTTTCAATTAGGTTTTGGTTCAAAAGGAGGTTGTGAGACCGCAATCCATGCGCTTGCAACATACCTTGACAGTAGCGAAGATGGAGAGGTCATCTTGAAAGTTGACCTGAAAAACGCCTTCAACTCTGTAAACAGGGACACCTTGCTGACACAGGCCAAATTAGAAACCCCCAAAATATTTAATTTTCTTTGGCAATGCTATAGTCAGCCAACAAAATTAATTTATAAAGACCACCTTTTGAATTCAGCCGTTGGATGTCAGCAAGGTGATCCGTTAGGACCAGTCATCTTCAGTTTGGCCATTAACCCAATAATTCAAAAAATAAAATCCAAATTTAACATTTGGTATCTAGACGACGGGACTTTAGGGGGAAAAGTAGAGACAGTTTTACAAGATTTAGCCCTAATAAAGAACGAGTTTCAGTCAATTGGCTTAGAACTGAACCCGAATAAATGTGAGATTTTTATATCTGAAAACACAGATAAATTAACAACAATCTCCAAATTCAACTGTCTGGCCCCCAACATAAAAGTTTTGGACAAAACTTCTTTACGCCCCCTAGGGTCCCCGATTTTAGAAGATGGCTTTTCCACTTTTATCGAGGAAAAAATTCAAAATTTTGATCAGGTTATTGATAGTCTATGTAATATCAGTATTCATTCAGCTTTCACTATTCTTCGTTTTTGTCTTTTCGTACCCAAATTTACACATGCCCTCCGTTCAGGACAATTTTGGAAAAATGTAGAAATGTTGGGCAGACTAGACAACTTAATACAAAATTCTTTGTGTAAAATTTTAAATGTAAATATTAATGACCGGGCCTGGGTCCAAGCGTCTCTTCTAGTTCGCTTGGGCGGGCTAGGTATTCGCAGAGTCACAGATGTCAGTCTGCCAGCATTTCTGTCGTCGGTCCATAGCACTGAAGAATTAGTCAGGAAAATTTTGTCAAATACACTGATTGATTCCGAGGTGCGATGCAAGACCGATGCCATAAATGCTTGGAGGATGTCTTGCCCCGACACTGACCTGCCCTCACGCCTAGACTCACAGCGACTGTGGGATTCACCGCTCTGTAAATTGAGAATTAATACACTAATTGACACTTCTGTCAATATTTCAGAGCGTGCACGCCTACTAGCTGTTGGAGAATGGGAGTCAGGGTTATGGATCCAGGCGCTCCCATCGCCCAACATCGGTACAATGTTGGACGACACTACCTTCCGCATTGCCACTTGCCTTCGGCTGGGTACACCTTGTGTATCCCCGCATCATTGCACCTGTGGAGTAGCCGTCGATAATCTGGGACACCATGGCCTTTCTTGTAGTAGAAGCGCAGGTCGTATACTTCGGCACGCTATTCTAAACGACTTAATTCGTAGGGCTCTATCCACCGCAGGTCTTCCGGCCGTACGCGAACCAAATGGTTTAGCACGAAGCGATGGAAAGAGACCGGACGGTATGTCGTTGCTACCGTGGAAGATGGGAAGGCCTTTGGTGTGGGACGCTACATGCGTTGACACCTTAGCACCTTCACACCTTCCAAGCACATCCGGATGTGCCGGCGCTGCTGCTTCATCGGCTGAAGGCTTTAAACGGCGTAAATATGCTAACCTAGCAGGTGATTACATATTTGAGCCGTTTGGGGTTGAGACACTGGGGTCATGGGGTCCGAGTGCTCGCCGCCTTTATAGAGACATTGCTAAACGTCTAATCGATGCTTCTCAGGACCAGAAGGCTGGCTATTTTCTGGCCCAAAGAATAAGTATCGCCATCCAACGTGGCAACACAGCCAGCATTCTGGGAACCTTCCCAGTCGGCAATGACGCGGAGGATTTTTTAAACGATATTTTGTAATGTAAATATTTTTAGTCTATAATTATGTTTATTTTGTATATTGTAATTCTTATTGTAAATAAATGTATATTCTTAAAATATATTCATTAAAGTGAAACATTCAACAGTATTCTCAATATTTTAAGTAATACATTATGATTCATTTCGATAGTTGAACATAAACTAACATGGCCATACGTTATTGGTAGTCCGACTATAAAATTGAGCAGACATTGCGAAACCGTTTTCCTCCGATTTGCTCTCACAATAGCTCATTTGTTATAACCTGATAGCGTAGCGTTATTATGGCCAAACAAATTGAGTCGAGCCTTCGCCACCTCAGACTAATGTAATTTCAGAGTGCACACCCAAGAATAGATATTTAGAGTGGATTGTTTTCGACAGACCGTAATGAAACTCTGATGCCGGGGCCCAAATCAGTTTCGGAGGTGAGCGCGCCGCAGGGGAGGCGAACTACGTTGTAATAAGACGTGGAATAACCTAAAATAAACCACCGAGCGAGTCGCAATACAAAGATGGACACGGGTGGCGCGGCATACTCGGGCCCCTTACTGCTTAATTTGCCTACCGTAATTACTGTCCTCTCGGGTTGGGGAAGGACCCTGGGGCTCGACCCGGCCGTCTTCCAGGTTATATTGCGCTCGTGCGGGCACCGCGTGTGTGCTTAGCAAATACTACTCCCTAGTCGTTAAGTACGAGTATGAATACGGGTGTGGACAAAATGTATTAGCTTAGGCTGAGATTCGGACTGTGTTTGCTCAGCGATGATAGATTTATAGTAATTGTGTTATTAACGTTATGGGATAAGGGTTTTACGAGACTTAAGTAATGAACGCTTTTCCGTATAATGCTTGGATTTATAGTGAATTTGCACACGTGGTGCGCGGTGAGTAATCAACTGAGTAGTTGGTTCTTTGCTTTATTGAGTAGGGTACGAAACTTTATGCTTAAATTTCATACTATTAGTTACATGGATACATCAAATATTTTAGTATGGTATCTGATAAGAAAAGGAATTACAAAATTATAATGGGTATTCCAAGAACTATCGTCGTGGTGTCGCAGATGATTGAACGTCCGTGTTTGATTTCTGGGTCAGATCAAAATGTTCAGAATTATATTATTATCATCATTTTATTTTCTTTGGGGAGCTTACGACTAATTTCACAAAGTAGGTCCAAATGTGGTCATCAGATGTATGCCAATTAAAAGCCTCCACATCATCATCATTCCGTTCTAGTTTTCTCGTCAGTTCTATGTATTCATGGTTACCACTCATAAGCCAGCGTTAATCACCCAGTAGTATTACTGCTCTTATATCTTCCATGAACAAGAAAAAATGGAAAATCTTTAAATAGTAATGATGAGGAGATACTTTCTTTTGTTTTGGCGTGAGCATCGATTGAATAAAACATTTATGACAACGAAGTCTATTAGGATCTGTTAAGTTATTAACTTTTTTGTTTGTGTTAGCGGTCGGTGTACCTACTACTAAAATACTCACAATATTGATTTATTTCATATAAGTCCAGAGCCCAAGTCGTCCTCACTTGCACGCGGTACACCTGCTGACAGACAGACGAGGCTCTGGCTAGAATATTCAATAAGCTCCAGCTCAGAAACGGCATTAAGCTCACTTTCTATTGCCTGGGACCAACAGTAACAGTAGGGGGGAGGGGGGGGGGATGATGGGTAAATCCCAAAAAAATATTTTAATGTTCGCGAGGTCTACTGTTCCACCACTAGTATTATAAAGATAAGGAATTTACTTACTCTTTTTAAGGCCATCAATTAATATAACTCAATTTGATGTCATTTGTAGAAGGTTATTGCCTCATTTAACATGTGAGAAGACAATAACATCGTTTTCTGAAGCACAATTAACACTTTTACGGTAGCGGTTGCTCGGGATCATCCCGTAATAACCTTGTTAACCCTGGCGCACCCACTGAGTTTGGCTAGCCTTTTAACAACCGTGTACATGGGCATTAATCCGAAAGCCATCGGACTTTGTCCTTTTCACACTTACGGAATATTGTATATTGCATTTCGTCTGTCTCTAAGGGTCCAGTCCGGGGATCTGTGCCTTTTAGTGTGAGGTTTTCACTCGCCTTAACGAAGGGAAGCAGAGCAAAGGTCGTCATTAGGGCAAGCGCGGTGTAAACAAGGTCCGAAGCGCCCGCTAATGGCCAATTCGTGCGTCCTTCTCGAGGTGACCCCTGCTCTGTCTCAGACCACTACCATAAATGGGCTTTTAATTGCAATTTTGATAGAACCAGTGAATTAGTTTTGTTGTGTAGTGTGCAGTTTAGTTGGACAGTTTTTGGTACTTCATCTTAAATACATTTTGATGTTCAAGTTATGAATTGTTTTTAAGTTTAGCTAAAATTACATGAAATTTATACTACATACATAATATAATAGAATAATATTGAGAAATAAATAGGATAACTTCTCAGTTAGAACGTGTGGCCACTCTTTTATGAAATTAAAAACATACACATAAATACCCCTTCCACTCAAATCTAAAGTAATGTTTTTGTATCAGAAACGGTTATTAATAATTGTAATAAGAAACAGATAAATTATTTAGAAAACTTCTAACATAAAAGTTGTAGTACGAAAATAGCCGTAAGTTAATCTGACTCCTACCAATGCTATATATACAATCATCAGCCGCAAGTTGCCACAAGACACGTGTTTTGTCTCGGCGACTATTCTCATTCTTGTTTTGATGTGAAATTTAATTTCCGTTATGCGGGAATCTGTCAGCGGGAAAAGGGGAGGTGGCCGCCTCGAAGAAATATGCCCGTTCTAAACTTTGTCAATTTGTTTGTGGAGTGAAATTAACTCGATCCAATCTGCGGCGCCGTGCGTCACCGCGACCCGCGACTGATACACGAAGCCAACTCATATTACCTTACCTTTCCAAAGTGTGACAGAAAACGTGAGGCGCTGTCTGAAGTTACTTACAGCAACACTTATTTATAATATTCAACGTGATTCTATAGTAAGGGTCACCAGTCTATCGAGTTGAGAAAAGTAAAGTTTCTACTTATAGAATTTCTTTAAAAAGAGTTGTAATATTTTCAGAATTTAATTGAATAGAAATCATTACTGTGTTTATACGAATATAAGAAAGTTAACGAAGCTTTGATATTTGAAAGGTTTTAACAACTATGGTCACCCAATGATGGTCGTACAGTTGACATTACAGTAGTAGACATAAACATTCAAAACATGATTTGAATGTTTATGTCTACCCCCCATCCTAATAAAAATACTCACTTATCAAATGATTGTGAACCAGTTACAACCAGTTCTGATTAACCTACTTACTTAGAATTAATGTATATGTCGAGGTGTCGTGTTTTCGATACCTCTCGATTTAAAATATTTGTAATTTATAACTCAAAGCTTTCATTTATGTACGTAACGAACAGGCAGGTAAGTAAAAAATCGCATTTACAATACCGTTGTCCGTATCATAGGGATTTTCCCCCGAGAATGTGTTATTAAAATATATTGTGCACATGCCTTCATTTTCACATCCCTAAGTGTATAAACGTGCGCACACATGGCATAGGTGGAGCGATTTTCTTCTGTCTAAGTGTGAGGCTAGAACACAATGTCTATTATCGAGAGATCGCAAATTATCGTATATCGTATTTTCTTCTAATGTAAATTTTATTTCTAGTGTAAAATTAATTTACGAATTATATTATTGTATCGGTGGTACATAGTATAATGTTTTTAAACTCAGTAGGTCCTACATAAAGCATTAACTACTCTTATTCAATGGTATTTAACAAAACAGAAACCTACTACCATATATAATTATAAAAATCGCTCTCGCTTTTATATCAAACATGTAGGTTAACTAAGAAATAAATTAGTTATGCCCAATATTTTCTGCGTGAATGTTATTTCGTCTAAATGTATGAACATGCGGAAATTGGAAGGGCATATTTATCAGTAGGAAACGGCACCTATCTAAAGAACCCCTACATTTTCGTATTCTTATAATAAGGTGCAGAAATTTTCCGATTTGCATAGAGACGCTTCGTTCACAGGTGACGCTCAAGTAATTACATTCGGGAAGTTTTAGACGAAAGTTTATGGAAATTGTGTAGTAGGTTCCTTAAGATACGATATTTAATATCAGCAACACGATATAACGTATATGTATAAGTATATACTGCTATGTTCATTTCCTTTGGTCTGTGGACGTTATGTAGTATGTAACATGGTATAAACAAAGTTGCCCGTCCCTATGCTTATACTTTTAAAGCTACGCAACGGATTTTGATGCGGTTTTCACATATGGATAGAGTGATTCTCGAGGTTTTTGTGTATATAATTTGTCAAGCAGACAAAGCCGCGGACGTCTGCTAGTTTAGTATATTAAAAAAACACAAAGCGTAAATAGTCTGTCTCAGCGAAAAGTTAGAGTAATGACGACAGTGAGTCTTTTGGTCCCACGATTCAATTGACGATTTAACCCGTGGTTAGGTGCCGATAGTTGTTTTTGTGGAGTCAGTACTTTAAAGTATTATTTGCTGATAAAAAAATCAACTGAATGAGCCTTTTGTTTTGTTTCATGATTCCATTGCACTTCTTTTGTGTGTGTAGATGTTTTACTGACTAAACGTTGCCTAGACTAATTATTCTCCATGCTTGATTAACATCTCAAAGTATGAATGAGCTGATATTAAAGCCAAATATTGACTGACAAATTAATGAATATCAACAGAGTTTCTTTTGAGGAGTTGAAAACGTCGCGGGATCTTTAATTACGTCTCCGGTAAACAGCCTTATTTGAAGAGGGAACGTATCTTTGCATACGTTTAAATGAAACTTGAAGAAGTGTACAAAACTATAGCTGTCGATGTTTGTTTTTAGAAGTAAATACGAGATGGTTTGGGAGTTGGTTTACGTGAATGGATTGTGTTTCAATGAGGCAGGGTTGAAAGTATTTAAACGCAAATACTTATTGCCGAGTATTGTTTAAATACTTTATCTGTACTTATAAATAGGAGCATGTATGATGCTAGTAATATTATTATGGTGTAAGTAGTGCTTAGCATGGTACCTATTATAAGTGGTGGTGTCATTTTGGTTTAATTCTAGAACTCGCGAGATCTTATACTAAGCACTCGTGTGATAAAGTGGAATACATCGCAAGTGTACACCATGTGCGTGTAATAAATTGGGATTACCTCGCAAGCGACTGAGACTTGCGACTGAGACTTGCGACTGAGACTTGCGACTAAGTTTTAGGTTTAGGATGGACATCTTTCGACATGCTTACCATTCACCAAACGACGTGCTCCCCACTTACCTAGCCATATTTGGTAACCAAAAGTTATAAATATATGTAAACTTATCTTTAGTTTTAGTTTTCCTTCACAGTTCATCATACGGACTACCATAATTTTTTTTTCAGATTCTTCGAGCTGGTCGTTTAGATTTTAAAGAGGTCAATGTAACGTTATCTTTATTTGACGAAGATCAACGTGGTTAATGAACACTATTTATTCAAGTAAACACAATCAGGGACCCAACGCTTCCTGCAGGAGACTGTACCTGGGGATCGTGCGGAGTATGGCCCTATACGGGGCTCCCGTATGGGCGGCGCGTTTGACGGCCAACAACTCAACGCTCCTTAATAGACCGTTGAGGACCTTGGCCGTCAAAACAATAAGGGGCTACCGCATGATCTCCGGAGAGGCTGCATGTCTCCTAGCCGGGACCCCTCCATGGGACCTGGAAGCGAGAGCCCTTGCGTCATTGTTCCAATGGCGCAAGGAGGCGCTGGAGCGGGACCACAGGCCTGCGTCTCGAGAAATCGATGACCAGCGGTCCCAACGCCGCCAGGATCTCATAGAGTCATGGAGAGTGCGACTTGAGCAACCCAAGTGGGGTACCACCATCATCGCGGCGGTGAGACCGATCATGGACGATTGGCTGCAGAGGCAGCATGGTGACCTCACGTATCGTGCGACGCAGATCGTTACCGGGCACGGATGCTTCGGTAGCTATCTGTTTCGCATCCGTCGTGAGGTCACACCCCGGTGTCAACACTGCGAGGTTTCCGACGACGACACCGCACTCCACACGTTGGTGGAGTGCTCAGCGTGGGCGAGTCAGCGCCGGGACCTCGTAGTGGGTCTGGGCGTGGATACCCTCTCACTGGAGACCATGCTTCAAGCCATGGTCTGTAGCGGGAGTAGGTGGAACGCGGCCGTGTCCTTCAGCGAGCAAGTCGAGCTCGCGAAGGAGGTGGCCGAGAGGGAAAGGGAGCGTACCCTCCCCGCCGAGTTCCGTAGTCAGCGGCCAGGGCGCTGCAGACTCATCTACGCCCAAGACCATCGACCTCCATGATCGGGGCCTGAGGACGGCGGGATCGCCACCCGTCGTCCTTACAGATGCAGGCTAGAAGGGTTGCGTGCTGCGGGGCCTTTGCCCCATAGCACGCAACCAGATTCACTCACTGATGCGGGATAAAACCCGACCCAACCCCCGCACAGACCACAGAGGTGGTCAAAGTCCGCCGGGCGCCACTGGAAATGCGTTCTACTTGTAACCAGAGACGCCCAGCAGCGGACGTTAGAGAGGCAGAGGCCCTGGACCGCAGAACTAAAAAAAAAAAAAAAGCTTTAGAGTCAGCCTAAAAACGGACGACATATTCTTCAAGCAAGACCAGAACATACAGACCTGACACAGTCAATATGTCAAGCTCCTTGGAGATCGGCTTACATGACTGTAGCTGACCAACACGTACCATAGTCCGAATGGCACGATTTTGAGCCACAAATGCCTTTTGTACGTTGTATTGGTAGCTGTCAGCCCAGAACAGTATACTGTACCTTAATTTAGATTCGACCAGTGCAAAATACACTTCCCTCAGTTGCTGTAAACCTATCATATCCCTCCCACTTCTCAGAACATAACATGCCGAGTGTAAATTGGCTTCTAAGCATTCAAGGTTCACATTTCCAGTTTAAAAGCGAATCCAAATGTACCCCCAGAAACTTAACATCACTCACCGTATCCAACCTAGCACCATTTAGAGTACAAAGCAGGCTATCAGAGATTTTACATGTCGACTTAAATAACATGATGTTGGATTTCTTCGGATTTATTTTCAGACAATTTGCAACAAACCATTCACTAAGATATTGCAACACCGCATTAACTTCCTGGTTCAGAGCTTTAGTAGCTCTGAAGCTGTCAGCCGAAACCACTGCATTAGTATCATCAGCAAACACAGTAAGTAACAGTGTAAAGTTGAATATCGCCAACGGACACCCAAATCAAAAATTATCTTAGCAAGCTCCCAATTTTTAAAAAAGACCTAATGATAATCCACACAATGGGTTGACGCGACCCCAGAAAAAAATATTAATCATAATTTTATTGACCGAGCGAGCGAAGCGTCTCAGTTTCAACTAGAGGACTGGCCGATTTGGCGTTGTTTGTCTGTATGTATGTATGTGTGTGTCAGTTCCGGTCTACAGGCCGCATTTTTCAGCCGATTTTCATGAAAATTGGCACAAGTGTTCTTTGTTGCAATTTTTGGGGATTGGGGGGAAAATGTGGGAGAAATGGGGGGGAAATGGGGTAGAACAAAAATAACGCGAGGTCTACTGTTCGCAGAACTACTAGTTTTAGCACTCTGTCGGAATAGTAAATACACATATTCGTGCAAAACTTCATCTTTCTGGCACTAACCGTTTGGGAGGAAAGCCGAGGACGTAACGAAACTATAAAGGTTCCGAGACTTTTACTGGGACTTTTAATGGGACCCTAAAAATGTAGTGACTGCATAGTTAGATTTCTTTTAATATTAAAAATTTAAATGTAAGGAAAGCTTATTAATTAGCATACAGGTTGACCTATTTGATGATGTAGTGATAAAACAAATCCTAATTAGTTCACTACAAAGAGTATAAGTTATTTAAAATAGTAAAATTTAAAGTGAGTGCACCATTCTTCAAATGTGTTGTAAAGTTTACAAGAGTTCGCATTCCCTCGCTTCCTTATCACTCCTAGTTGTTCTTCCAAGTGTTGTAAAGTTGGCTCGACAAAGGCCTTGAGAGGAAACCATTATGGTACTTGACGCTGTGCAACAGACACTTCATTAGACAAGAAAGATACCTCCTAAGAGAATACTGCTGCTACTAATTTAAAATTTTGGTTTTGTACTTTGCAAGTTACCAAAAAAAACAGTCCAACATGGCTTCTAGATGATTATATTTCATGCAAATATTTTCAACCATATTTAATAACCACATAACCAAAATAACCACATTTTTGAAAAAAACTCACTTGTACACCATTCCACAAATATTTTTACTTTCACTGAATGCTGACCGGTTTCGCCTTATGGCATCATCAGAGGTGTTTACTCATTTTCAATCACTCCCACTCCAATTCACTTTTGTTATACATTTTCTACTAATATTATTTACTTTTACTTTTAGAACACATTTCGCTAATATGACATTGAACTGCTAAAATATTTGTGGAATGATGTACAAGTGAGTTTTTTTCTAAAATGTATTAAGTACTATAAGTTCCACCAAGTGCCGACAATCGAAAGCATAAATTATAGTAGATAACTATAGTAGGTACTTTATTTTATAAATATATTGATACATAATATAAAGAAAATACCCAGATCCGCTGTAAATATTTGCGGATGACACAAAGTTTATGTTGGACAAACAGAACAAGCAAACAAAACGACGAATATTATTGAAGATGATTATTTTTCTTAAAACTAACAAGATTTCTTATTTAATTTTCTACTCGTCTAGGTGCAATTACAAGTAGATAATAATTATCGGCAAAGCACCCTCCAGACGGACGCTCAGTGTGTTAATTTACGTCGTTGACGTGGCAGCGCAATGAGCAGAGCAGCCACAGAGCGTCTTATTAGACACGTAGCGAGGCGTGCCTCCGGTGATGTCGCACATCACATGTGACGCCGTCGACAGAATGTATTTACTCGTAATTTTATTATTCTTATTAGAGCTCAATGTGGAAGGCACTAAGTAATTTGGTATAAAAGATGTAGTGTATTGTAAAAATCTTATCCTTGCTGAAGGCACTCACGAATCATAAAAATCTTATAAGTAGGGCTTTGTGACTTCTTCTTGTTGAGTGAGTACACTCGTAGTTTAAAAGATCAAGAGCCCTGACTGACCTGCCCTCACGCCTAGGCTCACAGCGACTGTGGGATTCACCGCTCTGTAAATTGAGAATTAATACACTAATTGACACTTCTGTCAATATTTCAGAGCGTGCACGCCTACTAGCTGTTGGAGAATGGGAGTCAGAGTTATGGATCCAGGTGCTCCCATTGCCCAACATCGGTACAATGTTGGACGACACAACCTTCCGCATTGCCACTTGCCTTCGGCTGGGTACACCTTGTGTATCCCCGCACCATTGCACCGGTGGAGTAGCCGTTGATAATCTGGGACACCATGGCCTTTCTTGTAGTAGAAGCGCAGGTCGTATACTTCGGCACGCTATTCTAAACGACATAATTCGTAGGGCTCTATCCACCGCAGGTCTTCCGGCCGTACGTGAACCAAATGGTTTAGCACGAAGCGATGGAAAGAGACCGGACGGTATGTCGTTGCTACTGTGGAAGATGGGAAGGCCTTTGGTGTGGGACGCTACATGCGTTGACACCTTAGCACCTTCACACCTTCCAAGCACATCCGGATGTGCCGGCTAAATATGCTAACCTAGCAGGTGATTACATATTTGAGCCGTTTGGGGTTGAGACACTGGGGTCATGGGGTCCGAGTGCTCGCCGCCTTTATAGAGATATTGCTAAACGCCTAATCGATGCTTCTCAGGACCAGAAGGCTGGCTATTTTCTGGCCCAAAGAATAAGTATCGCCATCCAACGTGGTAACACAGCCAGCATTCTGGGAACCTTCCCAGTAGGCAATGACGCGGAGGATTTTTTAAACGATATTTTGTAATGTAAATATTTTTAGTCTATAATTATGTTTATTTTGTATATTGTAATTCTTATTGTAAATAAATAGTATGGTCGAAAGACTTTAGCCTGCCTTTATTTAGAATATTTACTTATATCAATTCAATGCAAAAAATTGTAAATTTCCATTGTTTTCTTAATCAAAGTGTTCCTCGAAACATTTGTTCATCTTAAGTATTGACAATCTGGATGTAGTAGGTATCTATAAGAATTCTATAAAGTTTTGAGAGGGTTATAACCTATCACATGAATCATTTGATTCTATAACATAGCCTCACTTCAGTGAAGGGTACTTGGAAAGTGTCTTCAAGATGCATCCAAGTTCTGTCGTCACGTACGACGACAGATGGGAAATCGATGTCATTATGATAGATTATCGGTGAGGGCAGCGTATGCTTCTGATTGGCTTTGTTACGCCCGTCTTCAGACGCTGAGAGAGTCCTCGATCTCTGCTGACTAATTTGACAGATCGATGTTCGACCGCGGCGCGTCTTTGCCGAGGTGAGATGACCGGTAGGAATGCCGGTTTATGTCAAGCAACCGAAATTACTACGAGGTACGAGGTTTGTACGATACAAATTAATTTGGTAAAGGTCACTGATATAAATTCTGTGATGCGATATTTTATTACCTGAGGAGAGAAAAATGAGTTTGTGTTTCCGTGCAAGTCGTGTATAACATGGATAGTGTAGTTATTCAAGATTTTATGCTTGTTCAAGTTACACAATCTGTTAATAAATTATATTTTTTAAATTTTGTTTTATTCTAGGTACTTTTGATTACTGCAGTTAACTGGCGGAGTACATTATCAGCTGTTGTGTCTCTTTTTTATTTTCCAACAATGTGCTAATAAAACAAACAATAGTATGGCATTTCAATCGATAACATACGGAAGTCATAACGGTTGATTACATGCAAATTATTACAGGCAACCGTCAAATTTATGGTTGTGGGAGTAAGACACATGAAACGTACTTCACCCTAGAGCATCACCCTTTATTTTGACTCACAAAAGACTGGTAACCAACCTAATGAACACAGTTCAGGTCGTGGTGGTGAATACATTACTGCGCCTTTAAGTTTTGAGCCTCTATGGATCGCTCGAATCCTATGTCTAGAAGGTTAAACTTATACGTATGTATGACGAGTAAATTATCATGGTATTGTTAGATGTATTAAAATAACTATGGGTTAAAATAATAAATAAGGAAACACCATCGTTACACACGTACATTTAACTTCTAATCGTAATCATGAGCAGTTGAAAGTTTGCTGTTAAAAGGAAATGTCACATCTACGGGTTTATTGAGAGCCATCCAATGGCATGAAAATACCAAAAGAACATATCGTCATACATCGATGAGAACCACCATGAGTAAAAACATACTCATAGCACCCCTTAAGATTATCTTAAGATCGCCTGTCATGGAATTTAAATAATAACGGCTGCTCAGTTACATAACCTATCCCTTACTGTAGTCAGTGCAGTAGAATATTCTACTTCGGTAAATTCCAAAGGATCGAGTAATTGGTGTGAACTGCTATCAGAAAGATGCAAAGACTTCTTGGCCTGCGCGTTGTAGGCACACGATTTATACGCAGAGTGTGCAGACTTGATGGTGCAACAGAGCAACTAAATTGCTCTGCGTTATCTGGAGTAGATCGCTACAAGCTTCGTAGACTGATCATGTTTTATATAAAACATTTGTTTATCTACACAACTGTAACCTGTAACATCAATTAAATTATACAACAGATTGCACCATGTGATCTCATCACAGGTAAATGGGGTTTATCTGCCGTATGTCACGTGGCACGTTACTCGACACAGTGTACGAGTATGCAAATTAAACGTGTTTCATCTTGGCATTTTCACGGGAGCCTGTCACTGTCAGGCTCGTATGTCTGTTTATTAACTTTTTGCTAATTAGACAGGCCTCGGGCACGTCTGCGAGTATGTTGGCATTTTTAATTACGCCCATAATGTTGTCTGGCGTAGAGCAGTGTTGTACCACCGGGCCGCTTAACGAACATTTACACAAAACACACTTGCTATCATTCTGTCTAATTCTCCAGAGTGTTTTTATTAAGAATGATAAGTGAACGAAGAAAATAGAAAACTTACATTCCACCCTCCTTTATTGTTACTTGACGTGTGCGAATAATTAATAGAGTAATCGGTTCACGGTTTGCATAAGTGAAAAATGTCACGAATCAAATTAACCAAAATCAAAACAAACAAAAGGAAGGGTATGCAATGTAATCACTTCGGACTGTCAAACACACTCGCAGGTACGCCAGCTTACGGACGCATTTAAGTTAAAATTTTCACTCCCCAGTAGCTTTTTACTAATTCGCCAAGTGAAAAGGGTTCGCCAAAGTAATACAGTTTACTGCTTATTCAGTATTTATACGTTCAGGGGCTGCCACTCGTCTCTAGATGGAGGCCGATGCAAGGAAAATTTGTAAATTAGCAGTAATTACCCGAGCCGTCAATAAACTCTACGGGCCCTCCCTATACCTACGTCTCAAAAATATCACTCAATAATCGTTATTTCCTTAGCTACCTCGAAGTAATGTCTATCCGAACATGTATGAATAGCTATGATAAAAGAGAAGATATTATTATTGGTACGAGTACCTATGTGAATAGTAATTGTGTACTGGTAGTCTATCAGGAACCATTTTTTGGGCCTGTCGTGTTAGTTGAATTATTTTAAACTAGGTGGTGTTACGGGTAATGGTTCATAATATTTAAACAATATCTTTCGTTTTAGTCAGGAATTCCATTCTAGGATAATATATCTATATTTTAAAAGTTTTTCTACGATTAAATAAGTAGTTTTCGGGTCTTTAAAACTCCAATTTAAGTTTTTTTAATAAAATGTCATCACAGCGCCACGGTACACGTGTCGGCTAGAATAGGTACTGCTATAAATTTGGCTGGCGATGGTTTGTCATCAATAACTCTTGCTAAAGCACAGATAGATGTCGCTGATATTAAAATGAATAAGCCCTCTGGTTACGTAACTTTTGCACAATAGGATAATATTATTATAATATAGATATACATTTTCACCTATTGATACCTATTTATATTTATTTTGAAGCAACGTAATAATAAAAACAATAATGAAATACCTACATACTTGTCTTGAATAAAAAAAAAGAACAAGAAAAAACTGGCCAAAAAAAGAACAAAAAACTATATAGTCAAATTGAGAACCTCCTCCTTTTTAGAAGTCAGTTGAGAATATAAAGAATTTGTTAACAAAAACAAAAACTAATTTCCTAGGATTTGAACCCGGATCATCTTTGATGTTTGCAGTATGTTAAATATTATATCCAGTGTCATGCACCTACGCTATTTATGGAATTTAATCTAATGGTGAAATACTGTAATACAACACAAACGGGGAAATGATTCGGTAATAATATAAAATTTTATAGTGAATGTTTCTTTTAGTTTCAGCCCTAAAAAGGCCTCTTTCATCGCTCCAGTGTGACTGCTATATTATTATAATGATATAGAGGTAGCCTGTTTTCAACCGACTTCCAAAAAAGGAGGAGTTAAGGTGTTTGATACCTCATATCTTTGGACTGGGTGAACGGATTTTGAAATTTATTTTTTTAATTGAAAGGGACTAATTCCCGAATGGTCCTATTTCAATTTGGTCCCATTCTGACAATTATTTGGTCCCATTTCGGTAATTTGAAGTCAGTCGAGTTGTTGAGTCAATTTTTGACGTGCTTTATTTTTCCAAGGGCGTAAGCAGAGATATATTTGCCCAGTTTTCGCCACATACTACACCGATTTTGAAGGTTTACAAATATGTAACTACTTAGCCTAGGTAGGTTAGGTAGCTAAAGTAAAAGTAGCTAGGGGTAGCTCTCAGGGAAAGTACCTACTTTCCAAACCAACCTCATCTGCCGCACGACCGATCAACAGACGTGGCTGTTCTGACAAACATAAAAGTTCGTGGAAATTACTGGCTAGGTAGGTAGCTACCTATATTGTCCGTGTCGGTGTCGACCGTGTCGAGCGCGTGCCACTGCCGAGTGCCTAGATGCCGAGTTTGAGTTGTTCGCGCGTTGTGCGTTTCGTTCATGTACTTTTTTGGTTGACTTACATACTAAGTGACGCTCTCGGCTCTGCCCGCGTGGAATGACTTATTGATTGACGATGTTCTTTTCGTTTTAGCCGATTTAGAGGAATCAAAGTCAATTTGCACACATACATACAAACAGGGTAAGCAGAGGTGCATTATACACCCACAAATTGCCAGTAATTTGTTGATCCCACGTACCTAATATGGGCAAGCCTATTGCCGTTGCCGGGTACTATAGAAAATCCATAACTACTCTGTAATATAAGCCAGGACAGATGTTACATACATACATACCTACAACTAATAATAATCTTAGCAGTTCGAGCTTAGTGTCCTTATTCTGTCTGTAAAAACTGCAAGAATAGACTAGTATAGACAGATAAAAAGGCAGACAAAAGTAATAAATACAAATACATTGCCCTGTTTTATTAATTATTAATTTTATTTATCGCCTACTCTTAATTTTACCTCGCTGCGTCATTCATTCCTAATTAGTCTCATCACTTACCGGCTTAATTTACTTAAATTAATTATTATTATAATATAATATATTTATAATATAATATATAAAATATTAATAACACGATTTGTACTTAACATTTTATTAATTACTAGTGGTCGCCCGTGACTTCGTCCGCGTGGTGATTTGGATTTTTTCCCTTTCCCGTCGCGCCGCGTCATATTTTGAACAATTCACACAATATCTTTATAAATTGTAGCCTATGTGTTATTCTGATGTATAAGCTATATTATTGTAAAGTTTCATCAAAATCCGTTCAGTAGTTTTTACGTGAAACAGTAACAACATCCATACATACAAACTTTCGCATTTGTAATATTAGTAGGATATAGAGGTTTTTTTTTTAATTCCGCGGTCCAAGGCCACGGCCGCTCTAACATCCGTTGCCGGGCGTCTCTGGTTACTTACAAGCAGAACGTATTTCCAGTGGCGCCCGGCGGAAGGATATAAAGGTTGTTACCTCATATCTTTTGACTGGGAGAACAGATTTAGAAAATTATTTTTTTAATTAAAAGGGTCTAATTCCTAAGTGGTCCTATTTCATTTTGGTCCCATTTCGGTAATTTGAAGTCGGTCGGGTTGTTGAGTAAATTTTTTGAAGTGCTTTTTCCAAGGGCGTGAGCAGAGATATTTTATATGCACAGTTTTCGCCACATACTGTATCTATCTTCTATACTTATAATAAATCTGTAGAAGTGAAAATTCTGTACATTGAAAATATCAAAAAAAAATAAATAGCAGGGGGTGTTACTAGACCGACACCGAACCCAAAAATGTGATTAATAACAATTTTTGTCTGTCTGTCTGTTTGTTCAGGCATCACGCAAAAACTACCGGTTCGATTACGATGAAACTTGGTATAATTATTCTTTAATATCCTGGGCACCACGCTGGGTACTTATTATCCCGGAAAAGTACATACAATAAAAAACAAACTTAATTTTGCGGTTCGATCCCTAGACCCGATTACTGTAATAAGTTTATCGTAGGTTACGTCACCCGCAGTGGAGTTCACTAAGGGACGCTGCACACGACTAAGATACTACTAGGTATGCAATGCATGCTGCAAAAAACTGAGCGAAGTGTTAAATTTTCGAACGACAACGATTTATGAGATTTTTTTTTGTTATGTCCGATTTTCAATTTTTATGTTCTAAACCACCATCACGCCACACGTTATCACTGTGGTAAGTTTGAAGGAGATCGGTTCCGGCGTTTAGGAGGAGTACGCGGAGATACGAAATACATGAGTCGCCTAAGATTGAGCTTCGCTCAATAATATTTTATCTTAAGATACGATATCGCTCAACAGCTATACATAATAAATCAGTAACTGGTGATCAAGAAAGCTATAACACGCAGGCGGAGCTGCGGGCAACAGCTAGTATACAATAAATCAGTAACTGGTGATCAAGAAAGCTATAACACGCAGGCGGAGCTGCGGGCAACAGCTAGTTATTAAATAAGATTTTAATGAATGATGATGATATTATTATGCTAAGCGAATACTGATACGGGAATACATAACCGTAGTATACCTACCTACTTACAACATATTTATAGGTAAGTACCTACTTATATGTTTAAATAAGAAAATCAACAAGCTCAGACACGATGGCTTTATCATAAGATAAGATAAGATAAGATAAGATAAGATAAGATAAGATATTTATTTCTTAACAAATAATTACATTTGTGTGGAAATGTGAAAAAAAAAATACAAGATAATAATATTACAAGAAATTCAAAGGTGGTCAAATAAATTATATCAATTAAAAAAAATAAAATAATAATAATAAGATATATATATATATATATATATATATATATATGGTACATAATTACAACAAAAACAAGACAGCAAAGGAAATTATAAAAATATAGAAATGTCAAACAATAAACTAATTAAAAGAATTCAAAGATAATGCAATTAAATGTCAATGGTATAAATTCAATCTATAGATGAGTCAAAAAGATTAGTCAAGACTATAAATTAATAACATTACACTGACTCATGTCTTGTCCTTAATAAATTCCTCAACGCTGTAATAACATTTCCTTAGCAAGAAGGACTTTAATTTGGTTTTGAAAGTGCCATGATTACACATTGACTTGTACTCAATAGGCAATCTGTTGAACAAGACCACAGACTGCACTAAGGAGCTGTGTTGGACTACATTAAATTTTGGGTGAATTATACTATACAAGTCCTTCCTACGGGTGCTTAATCTTTTTTTCCTCTCAAGCTCTGTCTCCTACAAGTGTAAATTTTTAATCAAATTTGTGAGTGTTATCAAGATATACACCGAAGGGACTGTCAATATCTCCAAGCTGACAAAGTGTTGTCTGCACGACTCTGTCTGTGTGATACGTACCATGGTTCTTACAGCCCGTTTCTGAATCACGAATGCTGCATTCATGTTGTACTGGTAGCTATTGCCCCAGAGTTGAATACTATACCTAAGTTTCGATTCTACTAGAGCAAAGTAGACCATTCTAAGTTGCGCCAGAGCCAGGTAATCCCTCAGACTACGTAAAGCGTAACAAGCAGCACTAACGCTGCTCACAATGGATGTCACTTCAAATCTCCAATTCAGCAGTGCATCCACGTCTACACCCAGAAACCTCACGTTATCTACAACTGCGATACCTGTACCGCAAGCCACTATATTCAGAGTAGCATTATTTCTTGCAGTTGACTTAAATAGCAGACATTTCGTTTTATTTGAATTAAGTATCAGGTTGTTCGTCCCGAACCAATCCTGGAATGCATGATACACGTCAACAATCTTACTTTCTAGACTGCCAATACTGTCAGGTGCTATGATGGCATTAGTGTCGTCCGCGCAAAAACAACCAACTTGATATCCTGGGCACTACTTTGTATGTAAGAAATCAAGTAATTTAAAAACAGAACAAAGAAAATTGGCCCAAGAACCGAACCTTGTGGAACTCCTCTAGTGACAGGTACTATGCTGGATTTGTGAAATTCTTCATCGACCTAATTTCGACAAACTGCTTTCTGTTTTCCAAGTAGGAACTAAATAATTTTAGACAGTTATCGCGGATTCCGTAATGTTCCAACTTTGCTAGCAGGATTGTGTGATCCACCGTATCAAAAGCCGAACTTAGGTCCAGGAAAAGCCCCGCCACTTTCTGTTTATTGTTGAGGTTACTGACAATATCCGTCACAAGGGAGTCAATAGCATCAGCTGTCCCTCTCGATTTCTGATAACCAAATTGCTGTGTTCAATATGTTGTTACAGTATAGGTGCCAGTGACCAGACGATCCCTCATAATCTTTTTCAATAATTTTGATAAAACAGGCAACAAAGAGATTGGCCTGTAGTTAGCAGGATCAGTCTTGTCTCCTTTTTTATATATAGGTAATATCTTAGCCAACTTAAACTGGTCTGGAAAAATACCCAAAACTGAGCTGCCAGTGGTGCAGCTAAAATGTCAATATTATCCTTTATTAAAAACAAGGGAATGTTGTCATAACCAAAAGAGGCTTTATTGTCCATGAACTTCACTATCTTCATAATTTCAATGGGAGTAACTGCGTCAAAACACATTGCAGTCTCCACTTTCTTTGTATTTTTGACTAAATAGGTGACTGCCCGCTGTGGATTACAAGTAGGCAAATGCACCACATTTTGAAATTTTTGACAAAAAACATCAGCAATTTCAGAAGGATCATCAGTAACGCGAGCATTACCAACCCTTAGTAGCATACTATCTGGAACTGCTTTACATTTTGCATTCCTATGTTGGTTTACAACTTTCCAGATCAGTCTGCTGGTATTTGATGCCTTGTCAACCTGCCTTCTAATATCCAACCTCTTCGCAGTTCTAATAACTCTCCTGTATATATTCATGTACCTGTTACGATATTCCACAATAGTACTGTTACAACAATTTTTATCAATAGTATTAAGGAACCTCTTAAAATTACTGCTTACCTTAATCCCCTTGGTTATCCATGTAGAGCTCTTAGATTTATTTAGATTTATCTTTATTCTTTTAATTTGGAATGTTTCAGAATGTATGTGATAGAACATCTCCATAAATGCATTTATGTCTGTGTTCCAGTCCTGTTCCGCCAACCTCTGTCTAAACGTAGATCTGTTGTTCTCATCGTATATAATTTTGTTAATGAACATTAATTGTGTTACACCTCGCCTTGGGTTCACCTTTTCCAGTTGAACTGTACAATAAAGTGCCGCATGTCCATCGGATAGTCCGTTGTGATCGACGCTTATCTCCCCCATATGGTTATCAGGCAAGTTAGTTAAAATATTGTCAAGGCAAGATTCGCGAAAGCCACGTCTGAAAGTAGGGGAGTCGACCAAATGCCTAAAATTATAACCTTTAAGCAAAGACAAGAAGGTTTTTTTCTGGTCATCATTTTCATCGGTCATCATATTAACATTAAAATCACCACAAATCACACATTTCTTACTGAAACAGTGTTGAAGTAGTTTCTCCAGTCGTTCAATGAACGGATCAAACGTGGTTTTTCTAGGTATCCTGTAACAACATATTAGATGCAAACTGGTTTCAACATCTTTAATCCCACACACCTCAAAACAATCCAATTTGTACAACTGTTTACAAAACAGTAGCTCCGCTGTCCGTCTATGACTACCTGTTAAGATCAGAGTACCCCCTCTATCCTTCTCTGTTCTGAAGTTATAGCACCCCAAAACGTAGTTCGGCAAAACAAAGGATCTAATCGACAATTCCTTCAAAAAGTGTTCGCTTATGCATACAAAATCCATCTTCCTTGGCAAATCACTCAAGTATATTTCTAAATCATGAACTTTACCGCGTATGCCACATGTATTTTGATGGTAAATATTTAGACTCGATACACCACTATTGGTCACGAAAAAAATTAGTCTCTGGTCTTCGATCTATAACCTTGAAGTAGTAAGGTATAGTGCCCTGTTTTGGTCTGTCAACATTATTCGGATTTAGCTTAGGAGACGCGGAATCACATGCTGTGCTTCCCTTAACATTAAAGTAGGAGGGAATCGAAACATAATCACATGTATCACCATTTTGTGATGCAGAAACAGGTACAGTATTACCCGCTTTTAACATGAAATCTAGTGTTACTATGTATTTATTTAAACCTTGCAACACAATCCGAATACCTAAGCTGTTAATTGTTCCAGTACGTTTTTGATACAGTTTACTTGAGTAGTTAATAATACTATTAGAATCATATATATAAGCATACCCATATTTCAGAACATCTTTATATAAAATATTATTAAAAATTTCAATTCGTTTGTTGTAAAGCATTACATTGTTTTTGAGTTTATAATTTGGAAGACATATAATAATGTTAGTGTGAAGTATGCCCTCTAGTTTTTGTCTAATGATCTCAGTAAGTTTAACATAATTCTTAGAGGCATTAAAGTCCGCTTCACCAATATATACAATACAATAGTCATCCAGGGTAAAGTTAATTAATTTTACATCAATATTCAATAACAATTGCTCAATCCCTCTATTGGGGGAGCAATAATGACACAAGGAGACAACAGAAAAAACATTCATAGCATTACTCAAAATATTTTGTTGTAACTGCTGATTATACAGTATTTAGGTTTCTTGAACACGACTACGTCATTATTTATAGGTAACATATTTTATTTGAAACAGATCCTATGATAGGTATATTTTGTGGTTCGGAAGTATGTTTCATTTGTGACTCCACCCGAGGGGATGACTGCGACAGCGAATCAATCATCGAGCTATTTCTATAGGTAACATATTGTTATTTAAGACAGATCCTATGATAGGTATATTTTGTGGTTCGGAAGTATGTCGCAATTGTGAATTCACCTGAGGGGATGACTGCGACAGCGAATCAATCATCGAGCTATTTCCCAAGCACGAAATCAGTCGTCTTCGACTAATTCTATTCCCAGTTGATTTTTTGATAGAAGAAAGTGGACTCAGGCATAATTTTTTAAGAACAGTTTTTTCTTGCTTTAATTGTGTTACTGCTTTCTTTAATTCAATGTTTTCTAGTATTATGGTATCAAGTTCATGTTGTGTTGACAATAAACTGGCTTTCAACTCTTTTGTTTCACTATTCAAGATTTGTAATGTGGTATTTCCTTCCACATGCACTAATAATACATCTAAACTTCTCGCCGACACTTCCTCAGATAAGGTACTATCCAGTGAAATATTCAAACTTTCGAATGACCTAGCTTTATCTCTCCCAGATCGTCTAAATGTAATGTTATCTTGATCCATTATTTATTTTCGATGTCCGATACTTTAATATAAATAATGTCAATAATACACGAAAGCGAACCGTGGGCGTCCGCTAGTCAATTATTAATATACAGATTAAATTAAATTATATAAACAAATCTCAAAAAGAGCTTTGAAGAAACCAGGTTTTGAACTCGTCACTCCTTGTATATTACTTCTAATCAGTCCGCACAGTGTCGAATGAGCTGTTTGGAGACATGAAGACGCAAGCTAAATAGTTAACTATATAGCGTTGACGATGATTAAGCGTAGCTCGTATCGAGTTTTTGCCCTCCACGCACAACAGATGTCGCTTATTACAAATTAATCTAACAAAATTGTCTTAATTATCTGTGGATACAGTCCTGTTTTACTGATTACTCGAAGTATATTGTTTAATTGTCGCCGCTGACAAAAACATAGATGTCGCTGATTCAACTTAAAGAAAAAAAGACTGCTTGAATTTGAAATTATTTTTCATAACGATTGTCATTACTTATTATTCTATAAATATTCACTTCACTGTTTTCACTGGATTCATAACTTGCACTGTCTTATATTATATGAAGATTCCCCATTGATTAGGTACTAACATATGTTTATTTACGTATTAATTACGGAGATTAGGCTTTAACTGTACTTTGTATTGTTGTTCACTCACTAGCAGATATATAATGTCAATAACATTTTTACGGGATCACAAGATATTTGTCATCTATTTTGTACACAAATTTCAATAATTCAAACACAAAAACTATGTATATTGAAATTAAATTATAGAAGTTCTTCAAAACAAATGTCAACTTATCAGCGCCACCTGGTGAGAAGTGTTTGAATAAGTTATATAAAATAAAGTTATTGAATCGCCTCCACCTTCTATTATGTAAGTAGGTACTTATTACCATTTTATTTTATCAAGACAAATGAAAAGTTCAAATGTGGGTAATAATAAGTTATTATTACCCACATTATCCTGATATATTATCCTGATAAGAAGTTAAAATACTGCCATCTATTAGGAAATTATCGGGACAATAGAAACTGTTCATTCATGGGGATTATAACGTAAAATACTGCCATCTATTATATATTTTTCGCACACATAATATACAGCCATCTATTACGTATTTTTCGCACACAATACACTGCCATCTATTAGGAATTTATCGAAAATTATTTAGCTAGCCCTAAAGACGCCTTTAAAACGTCGCCAATTCCTTCTATGAGATGGTTCATCTGTACTAGTATAGTATTCTTATATCTGTGGTATAGTTAAACTGTTGACAAAAAAGTATAAATAATATTACATATAAAACTGCTCGGACTACAGAGCTTCTATTTAGTTGCATGTATCATCTGTCCTGGCTGTTGGAATTATAGTATAAATTACAGAGAGGTTATGGATGTTCTAGGGCCCGGTACGGGCAATAGGCTTGCCCCCTATTAAGTGAGAACAACAAAATTTTTGGCTGGATGTGAGTATGGAATGCCCCTCTGACTACCCTTTCAGAGAAACAGACGTGGTGTCATTACGTCCAAATTGATTTTCAATACTACTATATTATAATAGAATCTGAAGCGTACTAAAGATGGTGGCATTATTAAAATCCTAGAAAGTTAGATAGGCAATAAAGAGTTACAAGGAGTGTGAGAGCGAGGTGCTTTGTTTACGGGCCGGATAACATCTCCGATCGAGCGTAATGTATTTATGATTATTGTTCAAACTCTTGGAAAAAGAAAAGTATAGAGCTTTAAGGTAATAGGTTTGCCTCTTATATAAAAGGCTTCGTGATAAAACTGTTTTATCCGAACCAAATAGAAATTTAAAGACTTATGACGAGATAAGAAATAAAAAAAAAGAGTTATAACATTATTGACAACGCACTCTCTCCCTCAACAAATATTTTGATTTATTACTTTCTTCAGGTGCCATTTTCAAATTATTTTGATGAAACTTAAATACTAGAAGTATCAGTGCAATATACAAGAAAAATAGTGTGTATCTAGCATGTGTATCAGCTAATTATTTATAATATAGAAGGTTCTAAAATGCGGGAATATTGGTTAATGTTTTTAATAGTATTGTAAAGGAAGATCAATTACAGCATTGACGTCACACCTCCCTTAACAGAACATTTTGCGTAGTAGCACAGAATGTATTTGGTAAATATAGCTAACGATTATAAATATCCCAAAAACAGTAATGTAATTTTGAACTTATTTTTGCAATATTTATGTATTTGAACGTTGTTGGTGTAATTTACCATAAGTGTCAATGACTTCCAGTTCTCTCTACTGATGTTCATTACGATAAGTATGTAGGTAAAATCCCCTTGCACATGTTACTACATAACACGGCCCCTGCAGATTCCTTCACCCATCACATCATCGCATTACAGTTAAGTCTATCGACAAGCAAACATTGTATATTAGCTGGTGATGCCCTAAATATTGAAGTCTCATCTTAATCCGATGGTGGCAAGAGCAAGCCTCTCCTTAATCCATCACGTAACCGAGACTCGACGAGAAATCGTGTTACATCAACGAAAAATGTATTATAAGGATAGGAGGGGGTTTCCCCCCCTACGATCGGACAAACTTTGCTAATACCACCCTCTAACATAATCGCAGAGCCTTTTACGAGAGGAATTTATAGGGCTGGGCGCGATTTCTTGCTGTATTTATGATAGAACGTGGCTCTTACGTGTCGGCATCGCTGTGCAGTTAATTAGGATGAGAAGTATTGCAGATCGACGTGTTGACGCCTGGGTAGTTACTTATTAGTTGTTAGGTACCTCTTGTTGTATCGTATCTTGTATAATAGCGCTGCGAGTGATGTTGGTAAATTTGTTTTGATGTTGAAAATATGCTTTTATATTGGTAAAACTTATACGGTGTAGATATTTGCTCACTTACCTGCACAAAATTCTTTAAATACTCACGTGGTTCTTTTCCATTTCTAGGCTCTTTAAGCGTGAAAAAGTATTTCTCGAGGTCGCCAAAATGAGATTCACTATTTTTGCCTTTGTTGTGTCGATGGCGATTCACTCTTTGAACGCTATGTATGCTTAATATAACTACTATACTATAACAGGCCGGCTGAAGTGACAAGCCTTACGATCAGAATGTCTAAGTAGCTCACTGTCCAATAGCGCAAAATGTCTAATGAATAGTAAGTCTAATTAGCAAAACGTCTATGTAGCAAAACGTCCAACTATCAGATGGTCTGTATAGCAGATCATCTATTTAGCAAGTAGTCAGTTTCTCAAAATAACTAGATACTCAAGAACAAAATTCAACACCGGGATACCTACATACAGACTCTTTGGTATAAGTACTTCGTAGCGTAGGTATATCATTATTATCTTTTTAATGGTGACTGAACACTTGAACACTTTGTGCGTGTTTTTTTATATTAGATTCCTTGCTCTTACTTATTTGTTATTTAATATCCCTTAATATAACAGTCGAACATTAAATAAAACTAGGTATGCAATGCATGCTACGAGTACTAATTGCAAATGTTGAGCGGAGCAAATTTTCTTAATCTTTTTTTGTGCTCTATTTTCATGATGTCAGAGATATGCACTCCCGGGTATGATGTCGACCAGCATGCCAAATTTGGTCAAAATCGGTCGAGCCGTTTCGGAGGAGTTGGCACACAAACGATTTACACTTGTCTAAGATAGAGCTTCGCTTCGCTCCGCTCAATAATTACTTTACAATTATTAAATCTCTGTTCGAATAAAATCAACAATGTAGGTTATTTTAAAAGTAAGTAAGACTCTCCGTGAGCAAAGTCCTGACATACTACTAAACACCTACATGTATCATGCCATTTCATGTTTTGGATTGAACCTGTAGTACTCCTTAACTCTATGTTACAAACGTTCATTGACAGCAACTCGTTGAATACATTATCTATTATAATGCGTCGATTGTGGTATGTATTACCTGAGTACGTTATTCAACGCCCGTCAAAGTTGCGAAGTCTTAGAAAGTCCGGGCCCCAGGTGAGAATGTGCTAGACGCCAACAGGCTAGACGGGTGAGCTGCCCGCGAGCCAATAATGCTGCATGCTAAGTCACCGAACATAAAGATGGAGAGAATTGCCAACATCCTGGTGAGTTTTTCATCCTTAATAATTATTATTTCTGCCTATCACTCTCCACTGCTAAACATACGTCTCTCCAATGAGATTCATCCTAACAACACAGTAAATCAACCATAACTAATGGTTCATAGATGAACACAACCCAAGTGACTGAGGTAGAAGGAAAGAAATTTTATTAGTTAATATTGAGTTGTTCAGATTATTTGCCATCTAACTTAGAACTACCTAATCAGAACTATAGACATGTATAATTAAATGTATTTGGATCTATAATTTTATTAGTACTAAGCGATAACCTGATTAAACGGTTAGTACTTCATCAACATCATAATCAACACAGCCGATGGATGCCCACTGCTGTGAACGAACGTCACAACAGTCGGTCCTGCGCTTCTCACATCCATTGGCCTCCCGCGATTAAAACTTATTCTAAACCAATAACTTTTTCAATGTCCTAACGAATCAAAGATGTTTTTAAAGAACGTGTGTATTCTGTCATTTTATTGGACATTTAGGTAGTCCGTGTGTCGATGACGTATAAGTGAATTCGACAATGCTGAAATAGGTACTTCTACTATATAAGTGGAGGACGAGAGTTGTGGCTTTGTTCTCGAAACTTGGTCGGTATTGTGTTGTATCTTATAGCATACAGCGTCATACTGTATTTCTATGTGTTCCCATAATTCGTAGTGAATGAAACTTATTCGCAGTGAATTAAATCAGTAAATATTAAATTTATTACTAAACGTAACAGTCTCACTATTTGTCTATTTTCAATTATCGCAACTTTGATGATACTGATGAATACTTGAACTATTCCATGCTGTATGTAATTAATTATCGATAGTGACATCAATGTGTAGCTACTTATAATTCGCGATGCTACTTTCTCAAATAGGTATATTATTTTGATGAAAAACCTTATTTAATCAATAAACTTAAGGTATAATCTATATTCTCACTTGTTTCAGTTAGGTACTCGTATTATTTCGATGCTATTTTCACCAGTCACTTAATTACTTTATTTTAATAATTTTAGCATTTCTCATTAAGTTACATTAACAGAGACCGGCTCTATCAATCATGAAATTTTATTTCTAAAACGTTCAGTTTATTCAACATTCAAAGTTTGTTAAAAATACAAGAGTCAGAGAGTTGAAATTAATTATCATTCACAAAATTCGGCACCGAGTCAGCCTACACGAAATCTTTACGCTTCAATTGAGCCAGTTTATAGCAAAATTAATTACTGGCTAGAGAGGATCGACAATAATAGTTTCCCGCCGGAATTATTATTGTGAAGGGGTCCATGGCCGACGAAATTGTGTCCGAACAAGAAAATTAGTGAGCGTAAAACGGGGTGTGAATTTGGAAATCAAAGAGCCTAGAGAACTTGTTCGCAGTCTATTGTGATGGTCCATCATTTACATGGGACGCCACCTATACACAATTTGATGATATAATTCATTCACAACTTGAACTTTTGAGGAAGGCCAGTAAGATACTTAATTAAAATTTGACGCTTTGCTGTCGGTACAATAATTAGATAATTGAATTAACCTAACCTACTCATGATTCACTCCTTTAACTAATAAAAATGTGGTAATGTCTCCATTAATGTTCATTGATCATTAGATCACAGTTTATGACTGGATTTTCTGTGTATTTCTTGTATTACACATGTCCACAAATATAACGTTCGCACGACTTTTTCAGCAATAGATAAAGTGATTTAATAGGACTGTTTATTGTCAGTATATCACCGCATTTTCTAGTAGGTAGAATACAATCATAACAGTAAAAATATGTACAAGTACCTGTATGTTGTTATAGTTCTTCATTAGAAGTTGCTGCTAGTTTAGCTGTGTGTGTAGCTGCGCCTTTTACCAGAATGTTAGCCGCCGTCTTGGTATCGCGATATATAGCCGTCGAGGGAGTCCCGTACAGCTGTGATTCTACCACCAGATTTATGACTCTCAGTGCACAAAAGACTTATGTGTATACCTATAGTATTCAGTACTGCATAGATTTTAAACAGAACAACGAAAACGAATAAATAATTATGATATTAACAACGTTTTGTAAGAAATAACTGCATGTAAATAATCTGTACCTACTACAAAATAATTTACGTTACTTTGTAAAGATTTCACGCGAAGAGTCTACAATAAACGATATAATACGAACTACCTTTCGTAAACACAATTTGGATGGCTACATAATCTTAATAAAAACAATACAAAATTAAAAAGCCGGTGCAACACAAGGTGGTTAAAGACTGACGGCTCATAAACCAAGGAGCTAGCAGTGTTCGAAAGAATTAAGTATGAATTATGGGCACCGTGGGTCTACATGATTTATGTGACAGAGATCTGCATTAAATATTGTTTGGTGTCTTGTAAGATGCAGGGGAGAACAAACCAAAGTAACAGGTGAACTTTTAGTAAAACAACAATATGGTAATCATGGACTTTATAATGCAGGCTGTTCAATAACTACATAACTAACTTACCATAACTAGCTGAATTTTATTCAAATGAGCGTCAAAACTAAAGCCGTATATTCAATAAATGCATCGATTTAATATATCTTAAACATAAAAATAGTTCATCAAACAATAAATATAGCAATACTGTGACTTCACTTGGCTGTGCTAAAATCGCTCCTGGATATCAAAAGCTTGGTCACAATGATGAAAAATACATGTCAATATTTCACAAATTGAAACGGGATTAAAATTTGTTATAATAATTTTTAGCGTGCGCTAACCTAAGCGCATGAAATTATTTTGAAGGTAACCCGCAAAAAGCCACACGCGACACGACAGTAATTTTATTATGAGCTTGTTGTGCACTAAACTCGTTACATCATTGCTTTGTGATAGTTACTTGGTTTGTATGGTTATAAGTCCCTCAGACAGTCACTTTACCGTTAATAATCAAGTAAATATTTTAAGCTCTGACAAAAGTAACTACCCTGTACACTAAAATGGCAACAGACTTGGTCCATGTTATTTTCGGGACCAACAGTGACTTGCAAAATGTGAGCGTAAGGAACACCTCTGTCTACTTCTTCGGGGATAAAGACGTGATTTTGTGGAGTGTGTATTTTAAAGAGTAAAATGTAGACCCAGTAAGTGTTTAGAGTGTATGCTAATTTCATGGGTTAATTTAATCGCTAGCTGTCTTCTAGTCTAGCAAGCTGCAGAATATTGGTTACTCGTAAATCCCAGCAGACATAACTACCTCACCTGCACTCATTATATTTACGCCGCAATAATAAAACTTCCCAACTCTCTGTGAATATTGAATTCGTTGTGGTGGAGAGAGGCGGTCGCCTTACTTATTGCCGTCAGTTCTGCAATATGCTCGGTACGCTTTAATAAAGGCTCGACCAACGGGGCATTTCAAAAGTTTACGTTTCGCGAAGGCGAACGCTATTGCGCCGACAATGAGCCATGCTAAGCTCCCGTCGAGTTGAGTTGGAGCATTTCGTGTGCATGTAAAATGTTCATGAATTTATTTTCACATGCATGAAGTGTTGATCTAAGCTCACTCGTTAACTCACAGGTTATGCGTTTGACGTTCTTTCCATGTACGAATATAATATGATGATATATTATGGTAATTCAAAAATACTAAAAGCAATGCTAAGCGAGGATACCACTTAACAAACAACCAGCTAGCGAGTCCTATTGAAGAGATCTTACTGGGGGGCAAGTCGCGTATTTGAATTGTAGCAAAGTAGCATCGTATTTGCACGTCGAAGGCAAATTTTTACAGTTTTCGTAGTCTACTAACACAAACGCAATCCAGTGGTGAAAGTGCGTCTGCCTGCTAGCTTGTGACGCGCTAGTGGCTGTTCACGTGCTTAGTCTCCAAATATTTGATAGCTTTAATTGTACTTTCGGTTTGGTGCCTTTCTGGCGCCACCCTGGCGCGACGCTTGTGAATTTAGCAGACTACCGATTTATTGACCAATTGCAGTTGTAACGAAGTAGTATACTCGTAGCACAGTATAGCGTTTTACGTTCATTTTCGCGACTTGGGCCCCTGGAGCCTTACAGTCTGAACCTACGAAACTATGTAAAGGTGCTAGCCAAGCTATTTAATTTTAAGGACAAAGGCGAGACCAAAAACTTGATTCTGAAGTTTTTGATCTCTCCTTATCTTAAAAATCTAATTTTACCTGCACGGTTTTTAGGTAAAACAAATGCAACAAAAGGAGCAGGATACAATGATGGCAATACTTTGTATGTTACCTGGAGGCGGATATGAATTAGATGCAGCCAGCACTCGCGGTATGTACAAAAGCTGTTCTAGTTATTTACAAATGGTTGTGTTGCAGACCGGCGTGTGACCCGTCACGATATCACTACACTGTAGCTGACATAATAAACAACGGCAGTACAAATTAGTTACTTTGTCCATAGATCTTTAAAGATAACTAGATTATACAACAAAGTCCTACTATGTCCATTTGTAGAAACTAAAAATGAAAATAGAACTGATTTAACCTTGTTAATAACCATTTCAACATAACCGACCATCGTTTTAAATTAATTAGGCTCTTTTAGAAAATGCTCGGAGCTCTTTTCGCGTTAAATAGTTTTATTTTTCCCAATTTCCACAGAAATTCATTAAAAGGTTATGTATGTCGCGTATGTGAGTATGTGTGTTGCCAGAGTGGCAGCTTTCTTTCACAAAACTTTCGCGTTTATACATTTAGTGTTATGGTATAAAAGACAGTAGTTTAAGCAATAAGCCGCTCGTCTGTATCTTAACAAAGTGATAGCCTATTTGCTTACGAGCGTGTAAAGCACACAGGCGCATAGGTGCATTGGATTCCACTACGATGCCTTCAAAAGTTCAGCGTTCGAGTCGCGGGCTACGGAAATGCCGTCGCTACCAGGAAATTGAAGTCACCTCTCGCATTCAACGTACGAACAATGCTTTGTGAAAGAACATCTAATTTATCTGCAGGTTGTTTTGAGGAATCGCTCCGTTTAAATTGAATATCGATTGAATGAACAATATTGTATTGTCTTACTGGGACCATTAGACACTGCTGGGATTTCTATATCTGGATGAATAATATGTTTTGACTTCGCTTATTACAAATTGATAGAATTATACCTACAACATACATAGTCCAAAAGAATTTATATATATGTGTAGGTAAAGTTGGTTGGAAATAAGATCACGGATTTAAGATCACAAAATTAGTCTAGTGATTTAGTGACAAAAGTGGGTATGAGAAACATTATTTCTAGATCTTTGATGAATTTGCTAATACCATCGTAGTATGGAACCCTTCATGTGGTTATGCACCTTAAGTGCAGGGTTTTCTGGGTAAGACATTTACAGCCACAGCGAGCCACAGCTATTACGCACACAATATGATTTCAGATCACGTCTAGACTGATAAACGCTAGACACTATTATGTGTCTGATATACATATACAAGAGGAATAATATGAGAGACCGCAAGCTCAGGTGGAGCGACGAAGCAACCACCACGCACGCCACCCATTGTAAATATTAGTTCGCGAAACTCATCAATTCCGCGCTCAAACTTAATAAAATACTTGGCGCTTAATTGAAAATGAATACTGCTTCAATGCGATCGATAAAATATTCCGCAGCCTTAATCCGCGATAATGAAGCGGCCCCGCGAAGGGTTGCTTTGAGGGGCCCAGTAATAAATGTTGCGTCCCAAATTTAAAATCAAAGTGCGGAATAAATTTTGATTAAGCGATTAGCCAGGAGCCGAGAGGTGTTTGCGTTTCTTCAGTGCTCTATTAGTGACGATACCAATGCACACTACTGCGGTTCACAGCTAATATGGAATTGCTGGCTAAATAACTTGCTACGACACGGTGAAGAACAGGTATCTAATTATTTACTTATTATTGTTTGCTTTGGACCTACTGAAAACAACGTATAATCTTAAAATTTATTGTATTTTTTTAGGATTTTTATAATGAAAAACTATCAATAATGTCTACTTAATAGGTAAAGAGTTCAACTTGTCACATTAACCTTGAAATCACAACGAAACCGAAAGAGCATCATTTCGTTCTTGAACAAAATTATTTGAAAACGATACTGTAATGTAATACAATACCTCTACATTTCTCGTTCAAAATTTAATTACTTCTGATAGTCAACGCAGCAGATATAGAATTTAAATGTAGTGAAACTAAATTTCCCTATCTGTACACATTGTATGATTCTACAAAGCAAACAGTTATAGGTAGGTACTTATAACCATAGATGCTGACTTCCTAACTTCGTTTTCCGGTGCATTGGTGTCTAATGCATACGTGATGCTACATTTGATAAATTCTAAGACGCCGTACGTTGAAATACATTATAATTTTATTCATTCATGAAGATGTAGCACAGCTGATACTTGTGGAATATTTGGGGTTTTGCTGACTTTTGGCGTGGTGTTATCCTGTAACAATATTATAGTTTGATCTGCCTTTATTAAAAATTGAAGAGAAACTATATGAAAGGCTTTTATGTTCCTCTTAAATTTTCGACCGACTTCCAAAAAAGGAGGATGTTCTCAATTCGACTGTGTGTTTTTATTTTTTATTTTTGTTACCTCATTTCTCTGAAGTGGGTGAACCGATATTGAAAATATTTTTTTAAATGAAAGCTTCTACTTCTCAAGTGGTCCCATTTCAATTTGATCCCATTCCGACAAATATTTTTGACCCCATTTCGGTAATTTGAAGTCGGTTGTTGTGTCAATTTTTGACGTGTATTTTTAATAAAGGCCTTCTACCTTGACATTTCTTAGGGTTATTAGTCAACAAAATTAAACTCCAGACTCAACTTTTTGAAGTTGCTTAGAGTCAAAGTTATTTTTTGTGTGCATGACATATTTTTTAAAAGTATTTATCGACGTTTGTTTAAATACATTATTTGAAATAAAAAAAATGTATATTTAAGGCCAGCTTTGAGTTAATGCAGTAGCTGCAGCAAAATGAATACCAAAGAAAGATAAAATAACGTCTGAACTAGTTATTAAAATAATCACCTATACAGAGTAGAGTAGCGCACGACGTGCAGGGGGTGGTACTACGAGATTCCAAGTAAAACCCCGAGTCATACGGTTAATTACCAGATGAGCGACCCGGGGTGATTTACGACGTAAGAAGGCAAATACGAGTACGCGAGTGTACGAGTACACGAAAACCGAACGTGTTGTGTTCTATTAAAATTTATAATGTTACTTTGATTAGTGCAGCTGGGTTTGTTTTGGTTGGTACATTCTCATATCTATCTAACTAAATAATCATATAAATCCGACTGTCTCACTGAATGTATAGAAGCAGGTATGTAGCTATTTAACGGGAACTTTTATGTTTACCAGGGTATCTTCCTTGTGTTTGACAGTTCAACCACTTCCAAGTGAGATTGATTTGAGCCTCCAATAATTTTAATCATGTAAGAAAGGTTAATTATATTGTAACATCTTTTCACAAAAGAGTATACCATAATGTATCTGTCAGCAGCGCAGTGTTTTTGCATAAGATTACGACTCCATAAGCGACCTTCAAATTCAAAGCAATTTCTTATAGGCAATCTTCGGATTACACCTTCTTTATTTTTATAAAGTTACAACTTGTAATAATTAGACAGTGAAAGATACTCGTATAACGTAAACCATAATAATAATATGTAAAAACAATGTATCGATTTCTGGTTTGAAATACCAGCTTCTGATATTAAATAAATAAGTGGTTACCAGTCATTCTGTAAAAAAAAATAGTTTATTATAAATACCTAAGTATGCGAACTTGTCTAACTAGGCAAAGAACATGATTCCCTAGACAAGTACAGGGTAAGTACACAATGTTGATTTTAAAATACATTCTCGTTACTCGCGAGTAAGTTAGTGTTGGCGCGTCTGTATTAGCTAAAGGCAAGTTGCGAGAAACGAATTCTTAAGTTGTACAAAGTGACACACAGTTATTATATTTTTGACAGCCCGTGCTCGTATAATGCATAATAGCTTACTAACCAAACAAATAAACAAAATTGCAATGTGTCACTAATATTTAGTGTGTTCTAAATAAGAAAGAAAACGTACAATCACGCATTGCACACCCACATAACTGCTTCGGTGGCGTGGTCGGTAGTGCATCGGCTTTCGACTCCGGAGTCTCGGGTTCGATTCCCGGGTCGAATCAAATATTTGTGTGATCCACAAATGTTTGTTTCGGAGTTTGGGTGTTTTCTATGTGTAATATGTACGAGTATGTATTTAAAAATATATAAGTATGTTTATCAGTTATCTAGATCCCATAGCACAAGCTTATAATTTAGTTTGGGCTTTTTTTTTTTTATATTTTTTTTTTTTAGTTCCGCGGCCAAGGCCGCGTCCGCTCTAACGTCCGTTGCCGGGCGTCTCTGGGTACAAGCAGAACGTATTTCCAGTGGCGCCCGGCGGACTTTGACCACTCCTGTGGTCTCTGCGGGGGTTGGGTCGGGATGAGAATCCCGCGTCGTTGGGGTAGGGTTTTATCCCGCGTCAGTGAGTGAATCTGGTTTGCGTGCTATGGGGCATAGGCCCCGCAGCACGCAACCCTTCTAGCCTGCTTCTGTAAGGACGACGGGTGGCGATCTCGCCGTCCTCAGGCCCCGATCATGGAGGTCGATGGTCTTGGGCTTAGATGAGTCTGCGGCGCCCTCGCCGCTGACTACGGAACTCGGCGGGGAGGGTACGCTCCCTGCTCTCCCTCTCGGCCGCCTCCTTCGCGAGCACGACTTGCTCGCAGAAGGACACGGCCGCGTTCCACCTACTCCCGCTGGAGACCATGGCTTGAAGCATGGTCTCCAGCGAGAGGGTATCCACGCCCAGACCCACTACGAGGTCCCGGCGCTGACTCGCCCACGCTGAGCTCTCCACCAACGTGTGGAGTGCGGTGTCGTCGTCGGAAACCTCGCAGTGTTGACACCGGGGTGTGACCTCACGAGGGATGCGAAACAGATAGCTACCGAAGCATCCATGCCCGGTAACAATCTGCGTCGCACGATACGTGAGGTCACCATGCTGCCTCTGCAGCCAATCGTCCATGATCGGTCTCACCGCCGCGATGATGGTGGCACCCCACTTGGGTTGCTCAAGTCGCACCCTCCATGACTCCATGAGATCCTGTCGGAGTTGGGACCGCCGGTCATCGATTTCTCGAGACGCAGGCCTGTGGTCCCGCTCCAGCGACTCCTTGCGCCATTGGAACAATGACGCAAGGGCTCTCGCTTCCAGGTCCCATGGAGGGGTCCCGGCTAGGAGACATGCAGCCTCTCCGGAGATCGTGCGGTAGCCCCTTATTGTTTTGACGGCCAAGGTCCTCAACGGTCTGTTAAGGAGCATTGAGTTGTTGGCCGTCAACCGCGCCGCCCATACGGGAGCCCCGTATAGGGCCATACTCCGCACGATCCCCAGGTACAGTCTCCTGCAGGAAGCGTTGGGTCCCTTTAGGTTGGGCATCAGTCGCGACGCCCTCAGGCAACGCACCCCGCAGCACCCAGTCGTAGCCAATGTTCCACAGAAGCGGCCCCAGGACCGACCCCTGCGGAACACCGCACGACACATCTCGCCGAGCTGGCCCGACCCAGCTGGGGAAAGCTATGGCCCTCTCCGAGAGATAGGCCCCGACAATACGACGGAGGTAGAGAGGCGTTTCGTGATACACGAGCGCCTCCCTAACGCAGCTCCATGGCAAGGTGTTGAACGCGTTGGCGATGTCAAGAGACACCGCCACCACCACCTTGCACTGCGAGACTGCTTCCTCCGTCAGGCTCTTGACGCGCATGATCGCGCTCACGGTGGAGCGTCCCCGACGGAAACCGTACTGATTGTCCGCCAGGTCTGGCCCCACCGTCGAGAGATGCTCGACGAGGCGTTCCGCGATAATTCGCTCAAAGAGCTTACACACCTCGTCGAGCAACACGATCGGCCGGTATCCGGACGGTGAGTCCACCGGCCGCCCCGCCTTACGAATCAGGACCAGTTTCCCCGTCCTCCACACCTTGGGAAACTGGCCCCTTTCGAGGCATGCACTAAAGAGCCCCATCAGTCGAGGCCCGAGTTCTTCGAGGGCCAGGACCCATGCACGGCCAGCAATGCCGTCGGGTCCGGGGGCAGTGATTTTCCAGCGTTTAAGCCGGAGTACTGCCGCACCTAGCTCCCCCACCCTGACTTCGGGTACGTCGTCTTCACTGATGCCTTAGTTTGGGCTAGATGACGTTGTGTTAGAATGTCCACAAAAAAAAATATTAAAACAAAACAATTTACAAGCAGTTTTATTAGTTCTTAGTAGTTTGCCTATTACCGTCACTAGGCTTGTTCCACCATTCTATAATCCGAACCTAAACTGCAACTGCAAGGACTGATGTTACAAACCCACAATCTCAGTCCAGGTGCTATAGGTGTAGAACCAAGAGCAGTTGATATTCTAATATTCTACAGTAAAACGATGGTCACTCACAATGTTACTCTGAAGAAAACCAAGTAAAATTTCATAAACGCTGACTGAACTCAACGACAGTGTGTATCACACTTCACTCACGGGTACTACACCTTGTCTAATAAGTGCCCGCACTCACGTTAATGAGTTTACTGCATCCTCAGGTCGGTAAGTTCTTAAAAGTGCAGGAGTTGTGGCGCCTGGCGAACCTTTTGCTGTGGTGTTGGCAATTAATGCTTCGCCTTCGTGTTTCCTAACCCATTTTGAGGAGAAGAAATTTTAATTGCATGTTGATATTTCAATGAGTACAAAATAAAAGAAAAAGTCATGGATGAGCCTTGCACCGTTGAATTTGACTGGTTATATTTTAAACTAGGTAGGTTGAATTTCTTTATGAGACCTGACTACGAAAATTGTCATTAGGCTTATTCTAATTCACTTGCTCTGAAATAATTTTAACTATTAAGTACTTTATTATAAATTGTTGCGCACTCTAAAAAATAAACTTTTTTATGTTTTTTATTACCCATCAAAAGTATCGTTAGAAAAACATTTTTCATTCAACCCACTGCTACAGGGTGAGGTAACAACGTTAGCCGGTCCATTTCTCAATTTTGCCCAGTGCCCTTTATTCTTGAACCGAGGACGCATTCTGTGAACGGGTGCAACCCTTCAACTGCCTGCAGCGATGTGAAGCACTTGTGTTATTTTATTACATTTCAAAGTTCCGAAGTGTTCTTAGGTTTTAAAATATTTCAAGTATGTTGTTGCATGGACTGTCGTATAGCGGGCATGCTGTTTTTGATGAATTTTGTAGTAAAATAAAAAAATAAAACTAATTGTAAAAAAGTATTTGTACAATGGAAAATTAGAAAGATACTAGTATTTTAAATGAACGGAGTTCTCAGATTCAGGTCTCGGATGTCCAATCACACCAAAAATAAAAAAAACGTATAAAAATGCTGAAAAACTGCTAATTAAGAATTGCCATTAAGCCTGTTAAAATGCAAGGAAAATTTAAGTAAATATGAATGAACTCAAGATATTATTTTGAAAACACGTTCATCACCAACATCCGTCCACGCTACTGGAGGCTTCATTGTGGCCGCATCCGCCTCCTCATGGCATTATATTAAATTTTATTATCGCCCTGGACTAAGTAATGGGAATATCGTGTAAGGAGCGGCCGTCCGCAGCCTCAGGGCGAAGGAGGGTTACTGCGGGATGAGGCGGGCCGGTGGTGATTAAAATTTCGACTACCGTTGATGACACAACAGTACTGCCGAGTGGAAGGATTAATGCCAGCTTTATGAGTGGAGTACATTACTTTGCGTACGGTATTGTAAGTGTTGTGATTTCATTTGTCTACTCACGATGATACACCAAATTCTTATACTGTTTTATTGTTACTTTTCAAGTATTTTGTTTCTAAGATTTCTTTCTTTGAGTAGCAGTCTTGTGGTCTTTTACAAGGCATCCCCGAGTTACTTCATAAGTTACTATCATTTATTTATGAAATTTTATTGTATACCCACAAGAACAAAAGTAAATTTGTGAAAAATAGTGATAATCATAATCTAAACTTAAGAAATAAGGATAAACTGGCTGTTCCTAAATTTAGGCTTCATAAAGTGAGTAATTCTTTTGCGGGGAACTTTATTCGAATGTACAATACATTGCCAACCGAAATAGCAAATTTATCTGTCAATAAATTTAAAAAACTAATAAAAAGTAAATTGTGCCATAAAGCTTATTATAGTATTAATGATTTCTTAGATGACAAGGCGGCCTGGTTGTAACAACGTAACGAATTGCTCCTTTCTAAATAACTCTGTATTAGATTTAAGATGAAATATTTTGAAAAAAGCCGAGCTGAGTTTCTTGAGGGCTCTTCTCAGTCTCGTTGCATTTTGGAACCCTCGGTAGAGTCACACCAACTTCTGACGAATCTAAATAATTTTCTGAAAATTTCAAAGATAATAAACGTTATTTTATTTTTATTTTATTTTATTTTTAAGTAAAAAAAATCGCGTCATGTGAAAGCGAAACATAGTGTCGACATAATGTGACTTAGTACTTCGTAGCTTGACCTGTAGCTCAACAATCTAGTACGGTAGGGATCCTTTTCTTTTAGCTCGGTTTGTCATTCCTTTTCATCACAATTAGTTAATCGCACTGCATCGATTCTTGTTGATTATTTTAGAACGATTCATAAGTATGACTATAGGTCGTAACGTTTTTCCACCCTACTTTTTGATGAGTAATTTATATCACAAAACAACATTTGCCTGGTTAGCTAGTATGTAATAAATTTAAGGCTTATTTTAGCTCTTTTTCACACAAAGTAGTCGTAAATACTGCAAAAAGTCGAGGCAAAGTTTTGAAGAAGTAAACGGAATTGTTTCTTTTCTCTATTTTTGCTTGTAGCAACCTTCAGGCGTTTGGGTTGTTAATTAATAATTTCATGTCTCTCCAGCTACCGTAAAAGTGTTTGTGCTTGGAGTGGTATCACGTCAGTAATTTTAAGGAATACCACTATGGTACCATGCGATGCTTAAATAATAAATTACTTACACAACAAACGACGTCAGTTTTCTACGATCTAACATTCAAGTGGGCATAAAGTACTAAAACTGAACACTGTATTCCATTGTCTGCGTAAATGATTGCCTACCTGAGTATACTCTAAAGAAGTGAGAAAGCCTCCACGATAAAATGTATGTAAGTAAACAAACATATCCATCCGTACTAAAGACAGTTAAAAAGGCAGTAACTTATCATATTTTTATAAAATGACAGAGTGTAATTTATTTAAACTTCTTCCCGGTTCTCATTCGGAGTCACTTCTTAATTATTTCCCAATAAATCGTGCGCCCATCGTTCCGTTGATCTCTCAAGTGTGAACGTTTATTTAAGGGCAGCAATATTTTTTCCACCCTCCAAGTCGCTTCACTTCGTTATATTTATTAAAACATCGCCCGAGATTACAAAGAACACGATATTTTTTACACAGTAAGATGTGAAAACCAATTAAAGAGATAAAAAGGGAATCTAGCGAGGTGCCTGCATTAATTTCTTTTTTGCGGGGATTATTTTAAAATTGCATTATATTCTTGTTAAGACGGCGGCCTCTCCTGGTTAATGATAGTACCCTTTCCTTTTTAATTGCCTCGGGCTATTGCGAAATGAGTAATCTAAAGGTGCTCGGCCGGTGCTCAAGATAAAACTTTGGAGACTTTGAGTAGCTTACACGCCCGGAAAAGTAGAGAGAGACGACTGCCGAGTTTAGTTTTCTGTAACAATAAACCAAAAAATTTACTCGTTCTCTACAGATATGCTTTAAAAGTTATTTGATCACTATCATTCGTATAACTATAAATAATGTTAATTTTGGAACTTTTACCATTTCGTCATGTGAAATCAAAATATTTTTTTAAACAATTTGCCAAAATCCCAAAAAAAACCTAAACCAAAAGAGTAAAACAGGAGATTACAAATAGAAAAAATGGAAAATTGCTAAAATAAGCTGTGTGTTTTTTACCTCTAGTGTAAGTAAATAAGGTGTATATCATAATATAATGGTATGGTGCTCCATAACTATTACTCTGTTTGTCCCAAGTCAATTTTTCTGCCAGATCGTCACGAAATATCAAAGTATTATTGGATACCATAATAAAGATATAATAATTTCCCACGCAGATATAAATTGTGCGTCGATATCAATGCCTATCTACGTGCATAATTCTGACACGGACCGCTCAATTCGGGGGTGAAGTTCTAAAGTGTTCGCTAGAAGTGGTCACGATTATATACTAGAACCGTATTATTTTCATGATATGTTGTTTGAAAGTCACCCTTAAAATATAGGCTATAAGAAAGTGATCGAATGAAAATTTGTGTTGGTAGTAGCTGGTCGCGATTATCTTACTACCAAGTTAGATTCATAGGTTTGTATTTTAAAAATAAGCTGTGTGGCTTACTTGATAGGGTTGTTTTGTAATGCAGGTGTAATGTTGTAGTGGTTTATTAGTCATCGATGGTGGTGCGATACGGCGCGGCGGTGCCAGGCGCGAGCGGCGCGCACGCATATACTGTCAACACTACCTAATGAACGACAGTTACACAACGCACGTGATGCTAAATGTCGCTACACTTCCTGCCGTAATTTTATTGTAATTTGTGCGTATTTATCATGTGAAGAGAATTATGGCTCTATTATTTTTCAAGAAAATGGATAATATAATTTCACGAATCATGCGAACGGTATAATACAATTGAATTCTGAAAAAATAAATAAGAATTTAGAATATTATGTTTGTGTAGAACATGAGGATTAGAACCATTTAAACTTAAAAAGCGTTAAGTCGTTTGTGATAGATAACATAAGTTAGTTAATCTGTGACACAAGACAATAAACAAAATTAGCCAATAGTCATGAAATTTATCTCCCTGAACTGCATTTCCTACTTGCCTCATGAAATGTCTCGTGATTAGTCGTGATACAAAAAAAAGGTTAAAAGTAAAGCGCTGGGGAAATCGTGGTGGAATGCTAATTACTTCTGATATTTATGCAGCTGCAACCGCACTCGTGCCGTGACACTGTCACGACATCCAACCAAATAAATCGCAGGTTTGTTTCAGCTGCTTATATTGTATTTGACACACTATTAACAATTTTAGGTACATAGTAAATTCGGGTTAGTCACTAACTGGACACGAAAAACTAGACACACGTGTGGTCAGTTGGCGAAAATCAACTGTAGAACATCGTATTCTTTATACACCAAGATTATTGTGTGTGTCCAGATAGCGAAACTTAATAAATTACTTTTAAGTTGTCATCAACTGGACACACAAATGTATTTTTGCTAAGATTCATGTTTACCAATTAGGTTAAAAATCCATTACAGTAAGGAAAATTGTTTAGAATTGTATAATAAAAACAAATTGGTATATTATAATATTGAACAAAAAAAAACCTACCGTAAACTAAAAAGTAATTTGGGATATTTAAAGTTATCTTCAATACAAATTGATCAAATCCAAACACAACGTATGTGCTGTAAATCGTTGATGAGTTCCCTCGACTGGCTTTCGGCTCCCTCATCAGATCGACTTCAAACCTTCATTAAATGGTAGTACTTTATATAACCTAATAAAAAAAAACAAACGCACTAGTCGCTCATACAATTTTTGAAAGTTGCCCTCGATTTCTCCTGGATCTGATCATCAGATCCTGGTTTCCTTATAATGAAAATATTGGTTTCCTTATATTGAAAATATCTCCTTTTCAACAAAAAAAGTATTAAAATCGGTCCATAAACGACGAAATTATCCGCGAACAAACATAAAAAATACGGTCGAATTGAGAAACCTCTTTTTTTAAGTCGGTTAAAAAGTAGGTATAAGCATCTAAGTAAGAATTTAGAATGAGGTTGATTTCTAAGAAGTATAGCTAAGGTTAAATAAGAATCTTTTTCTTGGTGTTTGTTGGTTGTTAAATGGCGAGTGGGCTGTCCTAGAGTCATGTATAAGCGAATGCAGAGAGTTTAAAATACTTAAACTGGAGCAACATGCCTTCGAAATTCTAGGGTTCACCTTTAAGACCACCCTTTGAGGACTGACATGACGAAACTAATAAGGTTTCCGAGATTTTTACTACGGAACCCTAAAAACGTGTCACACAAATATCATCATAAATAACGTTTTCTGGATAATTCTGATGTTTTTTCGTTCACAAAAATAAGTAAAGGAAAGAGCATCTAACTTTCTTACATAAACTGCAATGCACCATTTAAGTGCACGTGACGATGGTGCAATGGCGCGGATTTTTATCCACCAGATTAACCTTTTAAAGTACCTATATTTTATCGTAACAAATAAACTACAAAACAGCACATGAAGTAGGAAATGTTTAGAAGAAAACAATATTACTTAACTACTTAATATAATAATTTCGTAGTAGGTAGTATAGGGTATATTGTTAATACAACATTTTTGTATTATTTTGGATAAAAATCAGCATAGACTGACAATTTCTTGAATAGGATACATGTCGGCCGGAGTTCGATTTCTGCTGAGTGCGTGTCAGGTGGCTTTTTAGGTTACGTACCTCTGGCGCTCCACAAAAATCGGGTTCTCAGACACTCACATACCGAACAACGTTTCTTGTCCTGCGCCTGGAGCTAATTAGGAATAACTAGTTCTTCTGTGCGGGACTATCAACTAATCAAGCATTACCTTGACATTGACGAAATCATCGAGGAACATCGATGGAGCCACGTTTTTAAAAAAAGAAGAAGGATAAATGCTATCGGTATCTGTCGATAATGGTTAATGGTGCTACCATTGTAAAACTCGATGTATTGTAGATACAACTTAGCCTAAAATACGAACCAGTTTTTAGACGCGATGCCAATTAGCTCAGTATTTTGCCCAACGTACCTGTAACAAAAGCGCCAAATAAAGCACTGTCATAGAAAATTAAAACAAAAAAATCTTATTGTCGAACAAGCGAAGTATGAGTTCCATTTATGAAGTTAGTAAAACAATAATTTTATAATCAAAACCAACATTGTAAAGCTTTCAGCGTGTGTGAAATTCCTAAAATAACAAAATAGAATTTCCGAGTTATACGAAAGCTTGGAGGCCAGAGGCGTGGCAAGCGGATGCGGCGTGCGTTCGGTCCGGCGCGCCGGATGCACCACGATTGCCACATCCACGCCGCCTCGCAGAATAAATAATACTACCCATATATTATTATGCAAAGGAACCGACATTGATGAAATTTCATATACCTAATCATTTAATTCGATTCGATTAATTCTCATTCCTCGAAGGACCAATGGCTGTTTTCCACTAAGAGATGTGCTATGCTACATTGCTATGAATACGTTTGATATCCACCAATCATGTTCAATGGTCGACAGCGCATATGCTTGCAGCGCAGCAGCTGCATAGCACATATCTGGTGGATGGAAAAGCACGCTAAAAAGCTACTTGCATTTGTATAACAATTATTAAACTCATTTACGCACAAAAACTTCTGTCTTTCAGTGTTTAACGCCGATATCTATTTCGTCATTGTGATAGGGGTGAGCCTAGTGCCGTATTATGGCACTAAGGATATATTTACCAGAGTCTGTCAGCGAGTACCTACACAACGTGCAGGTAAAGTTGAGATGTCAATAGGTCTATTTAACAGTGATTTAAAATTACTATAATTATTTTTTGGACAGCATTATGTATTAAAATAACCAACCAGCCAAATTCTCGACTAAAGACATCGTGATAGCCGTACCGTACCTTTGGTACCAGACACGGACTGCCTCATCACTATTAATTGATTCCCAGATTAAGTCGGAATGTCACTCCGCGCTGTTTACATTGTGACTACCGTTATTTAACGCATCACTGGCTTTGCGTGAGCTGATAATACTATGACAAGCACATTTTGAATAATGATGCAAAATACCTTTGAGTCATTAAGTGCCTTGGTGGCAGTACAAATTGTGAAAAGTACATTTGTTATATTGGATTTAGCCAAAATCGTTAGCATTACTGTGCGGTAAAATTAATAATAATATAATATTGATACCACTATTGTAAAAAAATAATTATAACACAGAAATAGGTAATTAAAACTTTTTGCTGTTTCTTGAACGAAAATAACCTGCCGAATACTTACACTCAATTTATGAGCCACAGCCAAAAACTACAGAGTCAAGTACTTTTTCTATAACATGAAAAATATCCCAAAAGAGTTCTTTCTTAATACAACTGAATAAATTTAAGATGTATGAAAATGTTTTGAGTTTGCATAGAATTAAAACTTTTCATTCTTTCCTTGTTTTATGAACATTTGTATAAAATATAAAACCAGATTTTCCATAAAATGAAATCTAAAATTCACTGCGTAGAACACCCGTAATAACGTTTCCCTTAATCTTAATGCTCATTTTAAAAGCTGGGGCATTATCAAATAGATGTAGAGATTCAAAGTGGGAGAGGTCCAAGGCGTTCGCCTTTCCTCGTAAATTATAGACCTTCTTTGTTTTATACTCGCATTACATAGATATTTCTCGACGGTTTTATTCGATGGATATTTCTTATAATTAATGTATTAATATTGTAGTTAAATTGCAAAATTATAGATTTGCAGGTAGGTATTTACAGAAGAATCCATTTAGACGACTATTAGTTAGAATTAAATATTATTAGATTAGATTAGTTGGATTTAAAGTCCGAGACGCCCAGGACTTTAATTGTCTGTGCCACAGCGGCTGCCACGTAAGATTTTGTTTACTTTCATAAACATTTCATCGGAAGGTTTCAATTCTTTTTCAAAATAACAATATAGCTGCTACTTTTTAATAAATTAATTTGGCCATTTTGGACATAACCCATTATAAAATGGGTTATGTTCTAAATGGCCAAATGTGTGTAAGTGACGGCAATATGCTTACCCCCTATTACGTGGGACTAGAACTACTGTCAAATTGTGGGTGTGTAATGCACCTCTGCCTACCCTTTCGGGGATATAGGCGTGATATGTGTCTGTGTCTTAATATTTAGGAAAGCATTGTATAGGCCTAATAAACGCATTTGTTGCCTCTGCCCCCTTCTGCGATAAGTAAAGACGTTATTATACGTGTATGTTCTGTGTAGAAATCTAGTAGATTCCTACCTGCAAAGTGCTTCGGTGGCGTGGTCGGTAGTGCACCGGCTGTCGACTCTGAAGTCTCGATTCCCGGGTCGAATCAAATATTTGTGTGATCCACAAATGTTTGTTTCGGAGTATGTTTATCAGTTGTCTAGATCACATAGCACAAGCTTACAGTTTGGGACACGTGATGATGTGTGAGAATGTCCATAAATATTTATTAAATATTTATTATTTAATTAGTAAATATTGAAACTACTACTTTCTCCATACAGTAAAAAAACACTGAAAAAAGAACTAACGCACTTCTAATATATCAAAAATAATTGAAAATTGAAGTCCAATTCTGGCACAGGAAAGGAAATATAAATTAAAATTGGTATAGGCGTGTGTTTCAACAATAAAACGCAGCTGAGCACTCCCCAATCAGATGACGATCTTGATAAACGACCACCGTGAGATTGCACTCTTGAAACCTGAATCTTTTTTGCAAGCCGGGATTGTTAGTTATATACATTATTAATTCAAAACGGTTTTCTTCTTCTAACTGCCTTAATTAACGAGTAGATAACTCACACATAACGTAACAGGCCTATTATATCTGCAGTCCAGCCTATTATTTATTATTACTAGCCTAGCTATATACTACTAGTATTTTGTTTTATGCTACGAGTATAAATATATTCCATTTTTTTTTATAGTGGACAAGCACATGGTTCGTCCGAATGATGGTTACTGTTGGCTACAGATGCTGCTGATAAGAAAATTATAGCTCGTACTAGCGTAACCATTATTATACGGTGAGATGACTAAATGGTAAGTAGACATGAGATAAATTAGAAGTGAGCCTCTGTAACTCTCACATACCTACCGTTCAAAACACATCATTTGATCTACTTGGTCTCAAATAAGAAGGTTATGATTGACCATTGCTGCTGTAAAAAGGGTGCAAACAGCAAGTCAAAAGTGATTTAGTTCTAAGCCGTACTGTGGACCAGTGATTGCATATCCTAGGTGACAAATTTAGAAGTAAATACTAAGGAAGTAAGAGAGAACTTAGAGGGTATAGTAGTCATTTGAGATCTTGCTGCAACTACAAAATGGCACCAACATATAAAAAATACACGGCAATGACAGAATACAAATAATTACTTCGTATCCCGGGCAAGGCATTCGTTCCCATAAAGAGCAAGCTCAAAAATATATCCATTCCATTCCTTCAAGTGAGAGGTTTGAGGGTAGGAAAAGGATAGTATAACCTTACCTAAATAAAACATAACGGCTCAGAACACGAGCCATATTGCCTCGGTGGAAAAGTTTTAAAAAGTTTTCTTTGCGGACCCATTACAAGTACGGCGACTTTGTATGTGTGTGTTCGTTCGATACAAACGGTCGATGGGTCTGTGATGTGTTAGAATACACGCTGGAGTTGAAATATTAAGAAAATGAATGAAAGAAAGCACTATTAACTTAAACACTGATTATTATTTTATCTTAAATTTTTTCTTTCAATTTTAACAGAGCACAATGTACAAATACTATCTAAAACATTGAGAGTCACGGAAAATACAATAGAAATTGTATTTTGTCAATTTGTCTCTTCTCATCCTGAGAGCTCATATTGGAAGTTATCGATGAGGTTATGATCCGTGTGAGTGACAAGATTCTTGGTGTTACAAATTACACAGGAAAATCTGTCACATTTTTAACATTATGTATTATTAAAGAATTTAAAAACTACACGATGGAACGAAATGATCTTAAATGCGAGTGCTAGTGATAAAAATATTATTATTTTGAAACAGAAGGTTTTATTTAATGTAAAATCAATTTTAAACACAAACAGTTATAGAACTGAAAGACATATTTCCATTTAAAATTTTAATCCATTGGAAACGTGACCTCCAATACACTATACCAGTGTGAGTGGCCCCAGTTTACGCACACAATGAACCTCTGCGTACACAACGAAAGTAGGTTTATTTCCATGAAAAAGTTTTGAAAATCGATGGCTTTAGCTCCTACGCTCGGAAAGTTTTGCGTCATATAACCATAAATACGGTGAACGCCCGTGTTTTGCTCGCTGTAGACATCGACCTACTGCTTATTTTCGTCAAATAATTTGCAATCTAAGAATATTTGGTATAAAATTTATTCTTACTTACTTTATGTAGTTGCTGAATACTTAAATGGCGTAGCATTTTGCTACGCCATTTAAGTATTCAGTCGAATGGTGTCATGATTTAAGTTATAAAAAAATTAAAACAAACAATTTTAATTTTGGGTTCATTGGTTTAATATTTTGTCAGTCACTGTTGGACCCACATAAAAGGGATTAGCGTATTCCTGTTTCGGGCAGTTTTGTTATTATTAAATAAATAATAATAAATAAATAAATAAATATGTTAGGACAATTCACACAACGCCATCTAGTCTCAAACTAAGCAGAGCTTGTGATATGAGTACTAGATAAACTGATATAAATACTTATATACATTTTTTTTGTAAATACACTGAAGCAGTTAAGTTGCAGTTTGCTTCAGTTTCGTCCGTCCTGCATCTGATGACAAAATGATGATATTTATATTAATATTAATATTAATATTAATATTAATATTAATATTAATATTATTAATATTAATATTAATATTTATATTTATATTTATATTTATATTTATATTTATATTTATATTTATATTTATATTTATATTTATATTTATATTTATATTTATATTTATATTTATATTTATATTTATATTTATATTTATATTTATATTTATATTTATATTTATATTTATATTTATATTTATATTTATATTTATATTTATATTTATATTTATATTTATATAATTTGGATCTTGGAGATGTTAAAAGGAGACCTTTAGCATCCCTATTACTATATAACCCTATTCACATAACTAATTTATTATAGAACTGGCCTTTTTGATTTTGAGTTAATCGACTTAAAATTTTCTAGATGTGCGCAATACGATACTGACAAATCAAATCCACTCAATTTTATTAAATGCCTCAGAGGAACTTGTATGAAAACCTGGATTATGATTGGTCAATATTATGTACCTACTGTCAAATCACTAACTTTTAGTGATTAAATAGATGATTAAAAATTAATACACGAAAGACATTAGGATTGAATACAATATACGTACATACTGTGCAATTATTTATTTAATAAATAGATTTAAATTATATTTTAATTGTAGGCTACCCTATGGTCAAAAAATTATCGTCACTTAGTTTAAGCACTTGAATCAGAGCAAACAACGTCAAACCCTTTGTTCTCACAAAATCCATATCTACGACTATAAATATCTTAAGAATTAACTCCCTAAAAGCATGACGTATCGCTGTGGCGGGTACCATCTTGAAAATATCGCTTTGATATATTATTGTTTGTAAATAATGACTCTTAGACCCTCCCAATTTAATTGTGGTGTATCCCCAGAGCTTATTAACCGTCCGGTTAATATTTCCTTATTGGGCTGTAATTAATTTTGTTATCCAGGTGCTATGAGGTGGTGAAGCGAAGCCCTCAAGCGGCAGTCCGCCAATGTTCGGCCCGACTCCGATCGTCTTAACGTCTATTATCTACCGCATTATTTTGTCGTGGCCAATTTGTTTGAAGCCTTTGATGGATGTAACGTTCAGTTAATTAAGTAGATTTCAGGTTGCTTTACAAAAGACAATATCTATAATAAAATTGACTGTAAGCAAAGGATTTATTATGAGTTAATAAATTATTTCATTTTAATTTGACCAGGTTGGTATTATTCGGTTTACTTGATATGCAAAAGCAAAGTACCAAAATGTGGACATAAACAAGAGTATTCTACTGAGCTTGAATTAGCACTATATATATATATATATATATATATATATATATATATATATATATATATATATATATATATATATATATATATATATATATATATATATATATATTATATATATATATATATATATATATATATATATATTTTGTAAAATATTACGGATCTTGAAGCGATATGAAATAATATAACTCATAATAAAAATATTCCTTTTTTTACTTAATCATTTTATTATCATACGAAAAACATAAATAAAGAGACTAAACGTAGAGGTCCATATCCTATTAAAAACAAGTTTAATAAGTGACTAGCAACCTAACAAATTTCGCTTTTCCAATACTTTTCACTTAAGCAGACGGTACGGGGACTAAGAGACCAAATCTACCACCAGCTGAGTTCTCGCGACCTCACGAGTACGAAACAGCAGTCTTGCAGCAAATTACAAACTGTCTCACCGTATTCCAACAACAGTCTGCAAGTTGAAAGCAAGGTCAAATTAGTGCCATGACCTTCCTACTGCAGCCCTCTGCCCGCTGGTCCAAGTAGTTTGCGAACAACTGCCATAACTCTGTTGGTACTCCGAAACTGGGTGACGGACTAAGCGGCTCGGGCATTGACTTCGAGAAAAAGTTCCCTTTAAATATCCACAACTTTAGTTTAGCAACTCAAATTTAGTTTGGTAACAAACAGAGTAAACAACAAGTCGCAACAAAACTGGTTGGAAGTTGCGCGAGAGTCGTTTTCAAGTTCAGCGTCGAGGGAAACTCATGTGGTGTACTCGTAAACGCACTTATGTTTTTATAGAACCAACTGTCTGAAGTTAACTCAACTTGATATTGAAAAAAAACAAAAGTGTGCACGTAAATAAAAAAACTATGGTAATATATATTTATATAATTTAAATGATAGTACAGAGTTAAAGAGATGGTTTAATGAACAGAATAAATAAATTTAGTTTAAATTCCGAACAAGTTCTAGTATTTAGGTACCCATATACTCGTAGTGTAGGAGTAAATTTCTGGCTAATTTCATTGCTTACCTGTTCTATACATAGTCGTGAAGTACAAGTAGGGTGTGTGTAGTGCCTAAAACTAAGATAATCTTTAGATACCTTTAGCCGTTGATTAGGTCAGTGATAATTTTATGAGTTTTTGACATAAAGGTTAAAGTATGTAACTAGGTACCTGGGTGGATATTCAAAATCTGGCATAATTTAATGTTCTTTTAATATTTTGAACTAGACATAATGCGTTACCTAAAACGTAAATTCTGGTAAAAGCCCCAGTTAATGGTTACGATAGAGAAAGGTTCTAAAGGGATTCAAATAAATTCAGTTACGCAATTACGTAACACGGTGCATAATACCATAGTGAGTAACATCCTTGCATCGTAGACGATATCCTGTATAGGACTGGTACATCGGTGCTGCGGAGGTACTATCGCGCATGCGTCAACCCTCTCCCTCCTCAGCCCCCTACCCGCAACACGGAAAACTTTTCCCCGACATAGCTATAAGTACGAGCTCACCCGTCGGCAACACTTTTTGCCCCCCACTGGTGGGCTGGGGTGGTAAAACTTTTGCCAGCCTGGCTCGGTACTCCGTACACATCGCTCTTCCACTTTTTCCTGTATATTGAAATGTAGGAACGGAGAAAAGAGTAGAATTTAGAAGCTGTCGTGCAAATTTTAATGAGGAGTGATAAGGTGAACGGTATTTTGTGTAACGAGCACATTCTAATACATCAATACAAAGATTAACAGATATATCAAACTCGCAATTTGGCAAAAAATTTATTTGTCATTGCGACTTTCTCAGTTACTCATCCTCGTAGGTACGTACCCATGAGGTACGTATCGTAGGTACGTACCCACTATATTAAAATGTGAAAGTTTGTCCGTGTAGGTAGGTAAATGTTTGTTTCTCAATCAAGAGTAAACCGTTGAATAGATAGATGAAAATTATAATGAGTACATAGACATAGGTACTTCTTCCTAATAATAAGATTTCTCATAAATTCTTACTTTTTTATCTCGGTAATGGGTTCCTTTAGTAATGAGGAAGCGATTCCACTCAGACAGAGCCAGGGACATCACATAGCAAATTATAATAAGTAGGTACTACCTAATTTGAGAAAGTTATGGTTACATTGCGGTAGAGGTATTATAATAAACGAGTTATATATTGAACCTACCTCAAATAATTATGAAGGACAGTTGGTTGACCAGTGGTCGCCTAGTTAACATTAATCAGAATTAGGCAACCAACCACTTCATCACAGCCACTATTCGATAACAAGCATCCTTGTTGAATGATTAATAACTAGAATCGCGGTTTGTTTGCATTTGGACCGTCCGTCGACGAGAGTAACAAACTTATGAATAATATGCCGCATAAGTTGAGCGTGACTTGAGGATGAATCGATTTTCTTGAGCCGTCGTCACACGGCCAGCGTTATCTTACTCCATCTCCATTAATTGTATGAGTTATTCATTCCAGTGTTTTTCAAAGATAAGTACTACCCTAGAATATTATATTTTCAATCTTGATTTTGTGCATTTTTAACAAAAACTTAAGAAATGTGTAAATTTTGTGTCACTATTTCATTATTATATTAAGTCACGTATTTGTCCTCACGAGGAGTAGACAAAAGCCGTTATTACACCCACATTTCTTCAGTTGATCTATTGGTTCTACAGCCTGCCTATTGCTGTTCCCGGCCCTTTATTTAATTTTGTGATATATTTTTACTCTTTTACGGCAAACTGTAAACTAGCTAATTCCCATGTCTATGACTATACTTGTGTTGCTGCAATCATTATTAATTGGCTCTTAAATAGGGCAGATTATTTATATTTTTAGTATAATTATGCATATGCAAAAGTTTAAAACTATTTTTGGTCAAGGCTTTACGTCATAATATCCACATCACGTTTTCGTAAATGCGCATAAAGAGTAAAATATAGATAATGAAACCGAAAATTTATAGTTAGTATTTACATTAATCCCTAATATGTATACTTTGAGAACCACTGTTTATAATAGTCGGGTGATGTCAGTAGTGGCATATTTGAGGCTCGTCTGTACATTTATCAGAGCACGGACTCGGGTTAGTGCAACGTCTGACCCCACGTTATCTTGCACAACCAGTGACAAGACCCAAACCTCCTCGTGACTGATGACTAGCCTTAATTAAATTTTATGGACCTGTATTCCCACTATGAACTCACTTTATTTACAAGGAAGTTGCAATTAGACACCTTAAAACTTTCAATTGTGTAGGGGTCTCAACCACATCTATAAGTGGTGTACCTGCTTACGAACGAAGAAATCTCTGGCAAATATGCATTGTTCCCCCTATTACTTGGGACCAAAAAAATAAATAGCTAAATGTGTGCAATATAATAAGCCTCTGTCACCCCTTTCGGAGAAACAGGCGGGGACATATAGGTGCAGGTAAGTATGTAAATTGAAATAGCAATGCGGCAGTACCTTTATAGCCGACGTTAATAGAATGACAGCCCTAATTCACGGTAGATAGGTACGCTCAGTTAACGTAAGGCTAACTTTACACTTCTAATGTAGTTGCGAATTCTGTCCACCTGAAAACCACAGACCAACTCTGACGTCAGACGCATCCAAAATTCAAGGTATAAAGACAAGTAGCACGTCCACATGTCTAACACAATGTACTCAGTCTCTGATGTGAGCGTATTAAGACTAGGATTTCGGTTCCAGAATTAGAGCAGGATATTAAAGCCGGGCGGGTCTTAAATAAACACCCTGTATAGGGCCATGTTTGCTTTGAGTTCTGTGTACGAATTTTAATGGCGTAACTGTGGACTTGTGTGTAATTTTGTATTAAAAAGTATAGTGTGAACTGCCATTATTACCTACGTCATATAGTTTCTACTTAAAGTATGCCTAGATAATAATAATGATTTATGCTGTGTACGTACGTATTGTGCAATGTAATATAGTAAACATACTTAGTTGTCATATTGAGTAAAAAGGGTTTTATTTAAAACTAACTAACCACGGTTTACAGGCACAACTTATCAAAATACATCAGCCTAATGTAGAATAGGTTTTCCTAATACAGTATACCCTGATTAAAGTAGCAAAAGTACCTACCTACTCATGGATATGGTACCTCTCTAATAGAAAGATATTATTCAAATTCGAATTAATTTCATGAAGCTGGTCTCTAGTTTAAATATATGGAATAAAATGTAAAAACTTTGCTTTTAGCCAGTTTATGTCAAACCATTCACTGTACTCGATAAAGTTAACTACTAATTAAAAACTGAGTTTGGCTTAAAACCAATACCTATAATTTTTTAACGAATGGCAATAAAAGTCAGGATAGTCTAGACGATTTTACATGTACGGTTTTAAAGCTGTTCATGAAATTCGAATTGAAAAACCACTCTATTAGAATGGATGTAGTTTTGCTAAAAATAATGATGGCAGTCAAACGTCAGTGTTGTCTGTTCATTGTTGTAAAACAAAAGAAAAGAATGAAGCGACATTTAGGTTGAGACGGGGCGATAACTCTGACGCCGCGCGTAGCCACTCGTTCAGATTTATTGGAGCAATTGACAAAGTGGCAAATGGGCCATTAGAAATTAGAAGTTTCTCGAGAAACACGGGCGACGGAAAAATGTACAGCAATATTTCTACTGTGTACGCAAAATTGTAGGCAATAAATAATATCCGGCTGTTGCTTGGTCGTTTGTACGAAGTTAATTTGTGAAATACTTGTTTTGGAATGTTTGCGAAAGGTGTATTTACCTACCAGGTTACGAAAAGTTAACTGTTATAGTTTTACTGTAGTAGATGTAGGTTATAAAAAACTACATACTTGAATAAAGAAAATACAGGTATTCAAAGAAAACATATATAGGTATATAGGTAAATTGATAAGAGGTCTTGGACTAGTGGTGTCTAGGTCAGTTGGTAGAACGTTCTTCCTGGAAAGGGAATATTTGCTGGTGTAGCATCCTATTATGCCACAATATATCACTGTCACTCTCACTATGTAGTAGACGTGTTCACTCAACGGATGCCCGTATAAGACTACCCCCGACAACCGATACCCACGCCTAGTAAGTACCCGCACTACCGTACCTAGTACTTGATATCGTACTAAGTACTATATACTACAGCTGGTTCAAGCAAGACTTTAAGCATAGTTTTTGTGATTCATATCGTAAAATTATTCAAAATTTCCTGTTTAACTGGTATTTTACGATTTATTTATTTAATATAGACATTTCGACAACCATTATTTTCCAATCTAAATACAAAACGTGGGTAATACATTTAAGAATTGACGAATAAAACATAAACACAGAATGCGATAATCGAATGCAATAATCGTAATAATCGAATAGAGCGGAGGAAACTAATTCCACGAATGTTTTCACTCGATAGCTTACGACATGTTTATTGTCATTGAGTAATAAAAACGAGTCTAATGACTCGGGAACTCGGCTCAGTTCCGATTGTCTCTCTATATCATATATGAGTCAATAAAATTTTATGTACAGTTAAACTTTGTTAAACGCTTCGTATTTTCGTCTATGAAATTAGTATGATTCGTTTTTACACATGGAGGTACCTACCTAGTTTAGTAGTAGTAGTCGGTTTACTCGTATAAGCAATGAAGTATGCTAACTTTTTCTCATATAATTTTACAATGTGAATCTGAAAAGTCCTGGGCTGCACTCGAATTAGCGACCGACGACTTTCCAGGAGGAGCGAAATACCGTGACGTTGTCAGTTTTGTTTTTTAATTTTTTTGGACATTCTCACACAAAATCATCTAATATCTCCCAAATTAAGCTAATACTAGTTATCCCAGCGAACTTTGTATCGCCTCAAATGAATAAAAAATAAAAAAAGACGTGTCGTATTAAATATATAGATAAGCTTCTGCTATAGGATAGACGACTGATAAACATAATTTACCTATATATTTCTAAATACATACATATTATACCTGAAATATAGGATTCCAATTTAAAAATACTTACATCAAGCTAAGAAATTCTAACCAATAGGCTAAAAATAAATGGTTAATCAGCAATTCCTAACAAATATCATAAACTAACCTTCTATCTAGCGCGGAAAAAATTATTTTAAACTAGTGTGAAAACACTTCAGTGAGTCTACAGTATAAAGAGATTATCTAGTAAAAGCGGGAACAAGTAAACAGATTATAAAAAGACGTTTCCACCCCGCTTCGACCTCAGGCTGTATGCATACAACACTGGCTGCCTTTACCTTTTTTTTGTCAGTTGTTTCATGAAATAGTCGGTAAATGTAGGATTTCTGTTTTTCATACAAATTTACTCAGCTAAGCCAAGGTTGGTAAGTATTCTGAATTTGTGTAATTTTTAATTTTTATTTTACTAAAATATAGTTCTTGCAGGTAGTTCTCTTCAACCGACTTCCAAAAAAGGAAGAGGTTCTCGATTCGACTGTGTTTTTTTTGGGTTTGTTATCTCATATCTTTGAACTTGATTAACTGATTTTTAATTTATTTTGTTAATTGAAAGCTACTACGTTTCAAGTGGTCCCATATGTATTTGGTCCCATTCCGACATTTATTTGGTCCTATTTCGGTAATTTGAAGTCGGTTGTTGTGTCAAATTTTTGACGTGTATTATTGATTCCCTATTGTAAATTTCTAGAACAAAAGTAGCCCAAATTTCTTCTTATAACATCAGCAGTGAAAGCCATCCTTTCAGGGATTAGCCGGAACAAACAGATATTTTTTGAGCGAAGTTTACGAAGCTCTTTCTTAGACGACTCGTGTATTTCGTTCGTGATCGAACTGCTCCTAAACGACTGGAGTAGTACATACACTTTTATTTACATTAAATGAAAAACTGGTAATTTTAATTACATACAAACACTTTTTTTTTATAAACCTATAGATACTGAGCATTATAATTCATGCTGCTCTCATTTCCCTGGTCATTGCCTTCATTCTAAATTCAAATAAAGTTACCAACTGATAGCCAGATTAGAACTGGCCGGTTTTCTCCTTTAAACCTTATTTTTGTCTCCACTATCTATGCGGTCCCGTGGGTGCAATGCGTCGGTGTCGCTGCTTCTCCCCGCGACTCTCACCCAGCAACCCGGTTCGGTCGTGCGTATCGATAAAAAATAATTGCTTCCGTCACCCCAAATTACAATACAAATAGCTCTTTTTCTCAGCATAATTTGTTATTGTTAGGTGAGATTGTTTATTTTGCCAGGATTTTAGGATAAGTGGCGGGGTCTATAGACGTGTCGATATATTATGTACCAACGTCGTTCACTTTTTTATTGTAATTCGATTTTGTGAGATATTTGTTTAATATGCGACAGTATGTGCTGAAGATGTCTCACCTCGATTTCGATTCTATTTCTATGAGGCAAACGGTAGGTGCTGCGACATTCCCACCACACATTCTATATCGACCTCTAGTTAGATAATAATAAAATCAAGTGATAGTTTTCGCTAGTAATCGTTTCATTTTATTCTCTTAAAAGTACACGCGTGTCTTCTGTACGAAGTGACAATTTTCTTTCTCATATCAAAATTATATCGTTAAAACAAAAATCTATGTAGCGTAAAAGTTCAATTTACTAATTTTATAGAAATCAACCACAACAAATAACTATCATAGCAATTCTATTTGATATTAGCATCTTAAGTAGAACTTTGAACAAGTAAGTTAATCTGCGTTCATTCTCGATTTACTCCAAATGCAAGCGCTATCGGCTGCCCAGCTGACAATAGATGCATTGGACTGAGTTCCAATACGAGAGCATATTTTATATTAACACTGGCTTGCGCTTTGTCGTATAACTTAAGTTTTCAATTCAACTCTAGACGAGAATGGTTCATTGTATATTAAAATCGTAGAAAATAACTAAAAAAATAACACTAGTGGTTCTGTGAACCGTAGACTTCGGGAGCGGCTTTGTTTATTCTTAAATTGTATTTATTTGTATGACTTTTGATTTTATTTATATGGGTTGCTATTGTTACGGATTGCATTCTTGACAGACCGTAGACTTCGGGAGCTTTGTTTAGAACATTTATTTTTCAATTTTCTTTATTACTCTTTCATTTTTCATCCAATCCAAAAAATATCATTCATATGTTATTCATTGTAAGCAAGGAGTGTGTGTGTAAAGTTTCATGAAAATCGGTTGATAAATACGGCCGCAAACATGATCTGACGGAACCCGTAGATGTAGAGATGTAGACATGTAGAGGTACAGACGAAAGAAATTCTCCCCAGTCTGCAAGTTGAAACGGAGACTTCAGTCGCTTCGCTCCCTCAGTCAATTAGAAATGAAATGAACCGAGTTATGTAAATTACTACAATTATAAAGTATTTAGCAAAAATCATTTGCAAATTCAACAAAAAAAATTGCGTTGTCGATTTAAATCAACTAAAATAAAATACAAAAGAATGGTATGTTATTCTAGACGATAATTTCCAAAGCTACTGAATTTAAATTATTGCAGTTTTTACAGATTTACTAGTTTAAATTGAAGCAACATAATGTACAGTTAGGCTTTATTTCATCAAAATCGGATGGCAAGAAAAAAGTTATTGTCATATGAAATTTTTGACTTAATATTTAGTGACGCCCTATTAGTGGGAGTCCGAGAAGATAAGTAGCGCATACTATAAATGAATAAATATTTTTGGGCATTCTCATACAACGTCATCTAGCCCAAATTAAGCTAATACAAGCTTGTGCTATGGGATCTAGATGACTGATAAATATACTTATATTTTTCTTAATATATACATATTATACATAGAAAATACCCAAACTCCGAAACAAACATTTGTGGATCACACAATATTTTGATTCAATCCGGAATCGAACCTGGACCTCAGGGACGGCAGTCGCATACTCATACCACTGAGCCACCGAGGCACTACTAACAAACAGTAGCAACTCACAGGATAAAAGTCAATGTAGAGAGTGATCAAAATCAACCTGAAAATACTTCTAAGTAAACGATTTTATAACAGAGCACAAAGCACACGTGACAGCTTCCATTCAACAAGTCTAGCATTCCGTGTATGTACGATCAATCATAATCACAGGCTCTTTCAGACTCTTTCACTTCGGCTAATGGCCCACGAAATGTGTTTAAACCTGCGAGTGTTCGCACGTATTCGAAGGTAACCAATCGGAAAGGCACAAAGCCGGTGTGGGATTGATCTATTACGTTCCGGTACTATTTTCATAGTTTTTGATAGCAAGCCGATTTTAGAGTGTTTTGTAAAGAAATTTGCAAAATAATGAGTTATATTTTTGGTGATGTATAAAATTTTAACTAAAACTTTTATTTCCTATATTTTTAGAGATATTTTACATAGGTATACCTAATATAAATTTTATTCTTTAATCTTTACCTATTCATACATTTCAAAATTAATTTCTTGAACTGACATAGCATTAAACGCAATGACGCAAAATATAAATATCGATTCCAATCCATATAAAAATAGTAGTATACCTATTGTAAAGAATTTTAATCTAAGTACAGTCTTCTATGCAGCGCGGCGTCCCGCAAATCACTGCTCCGCCCACCATTGTGCCCTGTTATTTTTTTAATTTTTTGCCGGGAAGGAATGTCTTTGAGACTTCAAATGACGCGTGTAATATCAGCGTTTGTATTCGTTTGATGTGGAAGATTAGGCCATTTGAGATGAGTATTTTTCACAGGAATAAAAGAACAATGGAGCGTCGATATCCAAAGGATCCCTTTGCGGCGTGCCTCCTGCGTGCAGTGGCTTTTTGATGGAACCACTTTGCTTTATAACTGTCTGATTCAATTTGAGGTTTTTTATTTAAAACTGCCTTTGTAAATATTTCAAATTACGTAAGTGATTTTTAAATAGATTGTTATCTAGTATTCAAATTGGTTTTATGATGTTTGTGGTGGTGATTAATCTAGCCATAGTTTATTAGATATAATATTATCTAATATTATAATCGATTTCATATTTGTATGTATATCATGTTTGTATGTCAGTTTGGTAGTTAAAGCGGCCATACATACATGGTGTTTGAACTACCAGTTTTGATTGTGTTTAAATAATATTTACTTAACCTACATAAACCCACTTCTTACACTTGCAGTTGATCCACAGGAAAATTAAAAAGAATCCTCCTTTCTTTGAAGTTGTTTAAAAATCATTCCTTACTCATTTTTCAATTCAAGTATTCATTAATACCCGTTGCAGCAAAATACAGCACTTGTATTAGTTTAGAAGTAGTATAAATAATGACCTGAATTTTAACCATAAAAAAAGGTTTCCATTATCAAAGAATAGACGAAAACAAATTCGAAACTTAAATAATTATCTCATAACAAACCCTGCTCGGATACGAGTACGTCTGACCGCTTACGTCCAAGTCAGGCAAGCTGTCCACGCCAATACGACGGACACTAAGCAGAAAATTCCATTGCGCTAAAGTTTTGATTGTCCCGGGCAGCTGGCATTCTTGGTCGACACATTCTCTGAATCGCTGAAGTGTATACGTTATATTGTGTTCATATCGTGTAAGTTAACAGCGGGTATCATTTGGAACGGAAGGTATTTCTGCTGCGGAGATGGATGTTGTTACTTTTTCAGTTTTGTTTTTCTTATATTTATTTATAGGTTATAAAGCAGGATCACAGCTGAATGTATTAGATAATTTGTTACACCAAAATAAATACTGTGTTTTAATATTTTATCATTCCGAATAAATTTTGGCCCAATTTTAAATCACTGAACCATCAAACTGTGATAAAGCACTTCTACGCACTATTTCAAAATCAATTATAAACCCTTTCTACGTACTAAAATATTCCAAATACCTTTCTAAAGTAAACAAAGCAGTAAATGCAACTTCCGACCCTTCGTCATTTTTATCCCTTACTAATTGTAATTTCATTGATAACACAGTTTACAGTTTGACCGGTCCATTAGTGCGAAACAAGGTGGCGTCCGGCCTTACGGTTGTATTTATAACCTTTAGTATAGTTACGGCAATAATTTCATTAGCAGGGCACAACTAGAGGCCGGACAAGACAAATGGTGGCCATTAGGAGCCCTAACGACTGGCCCGTCAGCCCCCGAACTTTTAACGACGAGAATCAAAGTAAATACGAAACGCTATCTTGCCGATTTGGCGATCATAACTCGGCAAGGGATGCTAATAGGATGATAGTCTCCAGGTAAATTTGTATCTGGTTTAATTGACGCTTAATGTACGATTAAGTGACCCTTCGGGCTTATCGGCATTTGATATCTGTTGTTAGCATCAGTTGATTAGGATAGTATGCCAATCTGTATATATATAGGTACTCTTAGACTAGAATTAGTCGAAATCAGAAATGAAAAGAATTAAAAAAAGTATTTTTTAGTCGATGTATATTGCAACAACCAGATTATTTTAGATATATTTTAATAATCTATTAAGTTTACTTATTTAATAGATTATTACATAAGTAAACGTAATAGATTATTAAGTAAGTTACTGGCAAGCTGTTATAAAGCTAAAACAGAACAAGCACAAAAAGACGTGCTATTTATTTTGTGTTTGTTGTACGCGTATCTATATCATTTATAAGAATGTACGTGTAAGCTTTGTATGTACTCGTATATCTATATATATAATGTTATTTTGTCCGAATACAAAACATAATAACTCCTCATATACCCTCTTATTCATGTGTTAGTGTTGTATCCCACGGGACGAGACCAGTACGGCCGAAATCAGTCGCATTCAAGGCTGATCCCACACCCAACACACTACGGTATTGCACCCGGTCATTAAGTGTCATTTGTGGTAACTTTTTCCGACTCACAGCAATATATTTGAAGTAAGGAAGACTAACGAATGGGAGCACATGTCTTGGCTATTTTCTTCAATATTGTTGGGTTTATCATCACAGCAAAGGTAGATATAAAAGTTAGTTGGAGTGGAAAACAATATGAGATTAATAAAAGCGATGCTGAGGTTGTAAATTTGAATAAAGTTACTTTTTGAAATAAAGAACGAACAATTATTGTTTGCAGAACTAAGATGTATGGTTTTTCAATGTGTTCAACAGAAGACATATAGTTTTGCACTATCACTTTACGGTGTGTTTTTCATTATATTTAGGTATTTATACTTTACTCGGACGCCAGATATTTAATTTAGTGATAATTTTGAATGTTGGAATTTTGGTTATAATTTTCTATAGTGACATGTAACGTAAAATGGCTTGCCCCCTTTTACGTGGGACCTACACAACATTACTGACAAATTAGGTGTCTAATGCACCTCTGCCTACCACTTCGGGGATATAGGCGTGTCGTATGTCTGTACATTTTACTGTTATACATATTAACTTACCGCTTTATTATAATGAAACGTGACTGACAGGACTCACAAAGCGCTAATACACGAAATTATGTTCATCGAAAGCAACAGTACTAAGTAATCCCGTGACTGCGAGAGAGGCGAGGGTCCGCTCATTACGCTCATTACCTCCATGTGCTGGGGAACTAATAATGTACACGTGTTGATAGATTAGGTGTCCAAACATCTGTTTACATGTGTTATATATTGTGAGAGGAGTAAAATGTATGAAGGATTTATGTATTTTGAGTTTCCTTATGATAGTTTTCTAACTTTGTTTTTAGACATCTCATAAGACGTCTCAACTCGAATCATACCGATAGACAAGATATGCACATGTTACAGATACTGTATAATTTTTGTGTCTGACTTTTCGACCAGGTTACACCAGCCGTGGTCACAGCGTCGGGTATGTAGGTACATGTGTATCAATCTTAATAAATCGTGTTAATCCTCGTAGAATAATAAACAGAATAATAATAATATTGTTACCTACACCTACGTATAGAAATATGAAATTAAAAGGCTCATTCGTCAACTCGCAGGTGAGCAACTGGTGCGCACCCGCGAGTTAGCACCTTCTGATTTTACCTACTTTTCTTGTCATCAACTCGTGCGCCCGTTTATAGTACAGTCATATACAGAATGCTTTAAACCAAAAGCACTAAATACTGTTTGTATTTTGATGGCTGTGTTCAATAGTGATATAGTTAGTATACTATCGTTACGCTTTGTTAAGTAATCATGTACATATATGTTATTTTTATAGCAAGAATCTTCTACATATATAACTTATACATATAGTACATACTCGTAGTTATATTATAAGTATGTACATACAATTTTTTTTTTATGAAAACTCTCATACATTATATTTAAAAGTAATATAGTATGATTTTAGGTTATGTATGCTTGTTAGACTTCAAAGAATCATGAGTTGCTTTTATTGGAATAATCTTTTAGCTACACCAATAATCTTATAGATACACCACACATTTTTTTCTAGATTGTTTGATAACCCTTGTAAAAAATCTTGAAGGCTCTTATGTTGTTATGAGTTCCTGTTACATTTGAGGTTTGTGTCTTTTATAATGGACAATCGTTTTAATCTGTACTCTCATACAGTTTGGTATATTCAAAATGTGTTCGAAGAAGTTTTGTTCAGAAACCGTTCAGCTTTGATCATGCTTAAAAATGTCATATAGATTCTTCTGTTTTATGCTTTGATGAGGTAGACAGAGCTGTTTATTGTACCCATATTTCGTTAGTCACATTGATGGTGAGGCCAGCTTTTATTATAAATGGCACGAACCTCGAATAAAATACTAGGACTACAGAACTACATAAGCACTCTAGAAATCTCATTCGAATCTTGATCCGTTTAGTTTATTTAAATGTGTCAACAGGTGCACCGAGTACAGATAAAAATGATTATCCATTATAAAAGACACAAACCTCAAATGTACCAGGAATACATAACAACATAAGAACCTTCAAGATTAGAGAGACTGACCATAATATAAAGTCATAAAATAATAATAAAATAATAGAGTTACATTTCTAAAGATTGCTGTTGCTTTTTTAAAATAGGTAAATAAAGAATTAAATTTCTGAACTTTGTAGTTGTTGGCTGTACAATTTGATCTAAAATGGGCGCAGTAGTGTCGTTAATTGTAAACGACACTACTGGTAGTATCGCTGGTAGTGTCCTTGCCATAAAATGGGTATATTTTGTATATAATAGCAATATACCACATTCTTTAATTTTTGTAATATTGTTGATTATTTTTAGGAAAATACAGTTTATACTTTTGACGTGTTGTTTTATTTATTAGTACTATACTTATTACATAATAAGAGAAAGCCTCTCTTTCTTTTATTCTAATCTCTAACTATATTAAATATCTTAACAAATATAGGTAGGCATATAATACGTCATACAATTGGGGTTGGCAGAGAAGAATCCAATACATTTAAACTAAGTATGTAAAATATATATATACGTTTTAAAAATTTTGTAGCCTACTTCTATAATCTAATATCATAGCAAAATCTAATATCACGCGCGCACGAGTTGATGACAAGAAAAGTAGGTAAAATCAGAAGGTGCTAACACGCGGGTGCGCACCAGTTTCTCACCTGCGAGTTGACGAATGAGCCAATTAAAACAGTGCTATTATAAAACAAAAAATGAGAAAATATAAAGCCATCATTTCCTAATAAGCATAAAAGTAATGCTTCACCAATAATGAACAATGTCTCTCGTATGGTAGGTAAGGGCGAAGCGGGACATACGGTACAGTACTTTTTATTAATTTACAAAATAAAGTTATAATCTTGTTAGCGGCTCGGCCGGTAACTCCATTGTGACATCGCGACCTGCTCATTGTAATAGGATCAACTTATTAAACACTAAGTACACAAAACATCAAAAGCATTTTCGTAAAATGAAAGAATGCCCTCACTAAGAGGATTTCTATTTGTAAACATTACGAAAAATAATTTTACTGAGAAAAATATGTTTTCGTATTGTTTATTGTTATCAAAACAGTAATTCTGTTGATAAAACACGATTTATTAGTCGTAATAATATAAAACCTCTCGAGTCGGTGTACCGAAAAGCAATAAACATGATAACATCGTTGCTATAATGGTTATGGGGCTAAATATTTGAGATCCATTTACTGAGGATATTAGCCGATAAAGAGGTACTTGAAAGGCAACGGAGCTACCTTTCGGACCCTTTGGGAGGCATTCTCAAGGAGCGAAGGAAGGTGTTGTGCCCCGTACTAAATGCGATCTAATTACTAAATAGTTTCACTTCTTGATTTATAGATTAAGTTCAGTGTGGGTGGCTCAGGAACACGTGGCGCACTGTTACACTGATGACACATAAAATCACTCATATAAGCTCTCGCTGAATATTTAGATACAAGAATAATCAAATCATAAAATTTCAAAACTATGGAAGTTTTCTACCAGAATGGCTTTTCTTATAGTTTTAGACACAATCATAATAACAGCAACTCAAGCTGTGTTCTAAAGAGTGTTTTATTAGATAGCTCATTGCTTGAGTGCAATAACGTAATCAAGAGAAATAATTATTTCTCATTTAATCAGGAATTGGAGTTTTAGTTTTGGATTACAAAATGATTATTGTTTCTTTTTTCATTGTGTATGTATCCACAATTAACTTGCTCCTTATTACGGTTGCACTTACAAAACTACTGAAAAAATGTGAGTATTTATTATGACCCCGAAGGGGTACGTAGGCCTCTGCTTACCTCTTCATCATCTAAAGTGAATTAAAATTTTGATCTCTTCTGGAACTCTTTCCGGAAGAGATAAAAAATTACATTCACCTTAGATTCGGAGCTGTACATTAAAAGCACACTAAAAGTTTTGCACTTCTGGCTAATCGGAACTATTTGAATTTCGAATGTTATATTTTTTTTAACGTTGCATCCTTCTTAGTAATAAAAAAAAACAATTGGCGGGAAATCATTTGTCCATTGTTTTTTATCACACATCAAAGTTCTAAGTATGCAACGAAAATGGAATTCAGTCGAAAAGATTTTTTATGATTTTAAAAGTTCTCTCTCTCCGCAAGACTGTGCCGCTCGTCTTCAAAATGCTTTTGGGAGAGAAGCACCTTGTTTGAGCATCGTGAGGCGATGGTTTGCTGAATTTGAGAGAGGTCAAGTTTCTTTACATGACGAAATTCGTGAAGGGCGGCCTTCAACTGCCGTCAACGAAAATAATGTGGCCACTGTTAAGCGGTTAATTAAAGAAAACCCGCGGATTACCTATGAGACAATTCGAGGACTATTGGGGATTGGTATGAGTCAAATCCAGAAAATTTTACACGAAGAATTGAAAGTTCGGAAACTTTCTTGTCGTTGGATCCCTCATGAACTGACAGCGGATCAGAAGCGGGCTCGCGTGGAATGGTGCTCACAGATGCTACTGAAGTACGACCACGGACATTCTAATGCTGTTTATGACATTGTCACCGGAGACGAAACGTGTATTTATTGTTTTGAACCCGAAAAAATACTGCAATCTTGTGAATGGGTGTTTGAAAATGAGAACAAGCCAACAAAAGTGAGGAAGGCGAGAAACGTTGGTAAAATAATGATCGCGTTTTTTTACTCAGCTACGGGTCCAATCTGTACAATTCCACTTGAAGATCAAAAGAGTGTTAATGCCGAGTGGTATTCTACCAGTTGTTTACCCAGGGTGTTAGAAAAAGTTCGCGAAAGACGACCCAAAAGTCGCGTTCTCCTACGTCATGACAACGCTTCTTCACACACGGCCAACAAAACAAAGTCATTTTTAGCTTCCGAAAAAGTACAACTCGTTACCCATCCTGCGCATAGCCCCGACATAGCACCCTGTGATTTCTGTATTTTCCCCAAATTCAAAGATTTGATGAGAGGTTTCACTTTTACCAACTCCGAAGAGGCAGTGATAGCGTTCAATCAGCACGTAGAAAACACGCCTCCAGATCTGTGGTCCTCCTATTTAAAAAAATGGTTCGATCGCATGAAAAAAATTTCAAAATGTAAAGGAGAGTATTTTGAAAAGCAATAAACATAATATTTTGGTTTTAACATGTTGTTTTTTTTTAAGTTACGCAAAACTTATAGTGTGACCTACGTATAAGACTAAAGTATAGTGTAAACGAAATTGAGTCATATGAACAAAATACACTCAATTTTGTTGATTCTGTAATATTTCTGGATAAGGTTTATTATATTATTATCTTCTTTATTTATATATATAATTCTACTTTACGTGTGTATGTATGTGCTTTTTTTTGCAGGACAACATGTGTCGGGTCGACTAAAAAAAAATAGAACCAAACTGTGAATCTAAACCATTCTCGAATCCCCTTGAACACACACAAAAAATTTCATCAACATCGGTACAGCCGTTTAGGAGGAGTTCCATTACAACGTCTGTCGGGTCCGCTATCTTCTTTTATCTTTATATACAGGATGAATTTTTGAAAAGGGCTTGTATGGCCAAATCCGAAACTATAAGGAATAGCGAAAAATGCTCAAAGGAGTCACGAACCCGATTTTGATGAAAACCTCATCATTAGATTTTTGAAAAACCAATAATCCTAGCAGGGAATCGAACCCATTTATTTAAAAAAAACACACCCTATATTATTACACCATACGAGAGTGTTGCTATTAAGGATCTTATTCTGGGCGGTAATGGCATACGGCAAACTAAAGGAAAGAGCTCATCTTTAACAAAATACATTTTATTTTTCTTACCTTAACTGATTAGTTGTTCAAAATGTAGACCATTGTTTTCAATACATAGCTGAATTCGATACCTCAAGGATCGTACTGCATTCAATATTACAATGTTATTGATTCCGTTTAGAATATTCTCCAAAGAACGTTGCAAGTCATCAACTGTATCATACGTGTCTTTGTAAATTTCGTTTTTTACATACCCCCAGAGAAAGTAATTTAAGGGGGTAAGCTCCGGGGATCTCGCTGGCCAAAGCACAGGACCATGCGTTGCAATAAAATTGTCGCCAAACTGCTGAATCAAAATCTCTTTTACTATACGGCTATTATGGGCTGGAACTCTTGTTGAAAAAATAACTGGTTGATCTGGGCCAATGGCAAATTCTCCAGCTCTTCAAACAGTTCATTCAAAATTTCAACATATTTATCGTCAACGTTCCGTCATCAATTTTAAAATGTAATAAATTACTCTGTCCTTCAAAATAATGCACCAACAATTAAATGAAAATCGCACCTGGCGATGCGCTTCGGTTACCCGCAAAGGATTAGTTTGTGACCAGTAATGTTTATTATTTCGATTATATATGGGGCACACTAAAAGTTTTGGACTTCTAGCTAATCGGAACTATTTCAATTTCGAATGTTATATTTTTTAAACGTTGCAACCTTCTTAGTAATAAAAAAAAACAATTGGCAGGAAATCATTTGTCAATTGTTTTTATCACACATCAAAGTTCTACGTATGCAACGAAAATGGAATTAAGTCGAAAAGATTTTAGAGCGATGATTTTTTATGATTTTAAAAGTTTTCTCTCTCTGCAAGACTGTGCCGCTCGTCTTCAAAATGCTTTTGGGAGAGAAGCACCTTGTTTGAGCACCGTGAGGAGATGGTTTGCTGAATTTGAGAGAGGTCGAGTTTCTTTACATGACGAATTTCATGAAGGGCGGCCTTCAACTGCCGTCAACGAAAATAATGTGGCTACTGTTAACCGGTTAATTGAAGAAAACCCGCGGATTATCTATGAGACAATTCGAGGACTATTGGGGATTGGTTTGAGTCAAATCCAGAAAATTTTACACGAAGAATTGAAAGTTCGGAAACTTTGTTGTCGTTGGATCTCTCATGAACTGACAGAGGAGCAGAAGCGGGCTCGCGTGGAATGGTGCTCACAGATGCTACTGAAGTACGACCAAGGACATTGTAATGCTTACATTCTTATGACATTGTCACAGGAGATGAAACGTGGATTTATTGTTTTGAACCCGAAAAAAAACAGCAATCTTGTGAATGGGTGTTTGAAAATGAGAACAAGCCAACAAAAGTGAGGCAGGCGAGAAACGTTGGTAAAAAAATGATTGCGTTTTTTATCTCAGCTACGGGTACCATCTGTACAATTCCACTTGAAAATCAAAAGAGTGTCAATGCCGAGTGGTATCCTACCATTTGTTTACCCAGGGTGTTAGAGAAGTTTGCGAAAGACGACCCAAAAACCGCGTTCTCCTACATCATGACAACGCTTCTTCACACACGGCCAACAAAACAAAGACATTTTTAGCTTCCGAAAAAGTACAACTCGTCACCCATCCTGCGCATAGCCCTGACTTAGCACCCTGTGATTTCTGTATTTTCCTCAAAATCAAAGAATTGATGAGAGGTTTCACTTTTACCAACTACGAAGAGGCAGTGATAGCGTTCAATCAGCACGTAGAAAATATGCCTTCAGATCTGTGGTACTCCTGTTTTAAAAAATGGTTCAATCGCATAAAAAGATGTTTAAAATGTAAAGGAGAGTATTGTGAAAAGCAATAAACATAAAATTTTGGTTTTAACATTTGTTTTTTTAAGTTACGCAAAACTTATAATAGTGTGACCTACGTACATTCCATTATTAGAAAAAAATGTTTCGTCAGAAAATAAAATATTGGACAAGAAATGTCTGTCGTTGTCGAGTTTTCGATTTAACCAATTGCAAAAATCAAGCCTTCTTAAAATATCTCCTGGATGTAACTTTTGCATAATGCGTCCGGAGCGGTAACATTTATACTTGTATTTTTTTTAAACTTTACAAATCGTAGCCAAACCATTCAAGTGTCTCAACACTTGAATGGTTTCAGCTGCGTTTCGGGTAGAATTAGCGGGGAATGACTCAAAATAGGTCAAAATAGCTATTTCTAAATCTTCGTCACAAATACGTGGCTTTAATAGTTTAGTTTTGCGATAGCTACCTCCTTGTTTAAGTTTATAAACCATTATTTGGAAGCACTTAAGAGTGGGGAAATTACGATGACGATATTTGATTCTGTACCATACCAACGCGCGTGTGTTCTTCCATTGATAAAATATCAAATCAATTACCGAGCCTTTTCCCAACTGAGTTGGGGTCGGCTTTCCAGTCTAATTGCGATTCGGCTGAACATCAATATTTTCCGTGAAGCGACTGCCATCTGACCTCCATAACCCATGGGCGATATCGAAGTTCTGTAGTTAGACCGGTCGGATTTTTGATTTAGGGCTCCAACTACCCCTAACGACTGCCATAGATGTTTGTATGACAACCGGGACCAACGGCTTAACGTGCTCTCCGAGGCACGGAGGGATCTCAGTGTCTTAAGAAATGGTCACCCATCCTAAGACCGGCCTGACTCGATGTTGCTTAACCTTTGCAATGTGTCAACATTGTCGGTTACCACTAGACCACGAGCCCCTCATTCCATTGATAAAATATGCTTCTATTAAATCAAATTGATCATCATTTCTTATACACACACATTTTCTTATACACTAAGAAAAAAAAATTATATTAGAACGAAGTTAAAAGCAAGATTATGATCTACTTTAAATTTTTACCAGCCTGCCAGAATCATTCAGAACATAATTTAAAACACGGAATAGTTACGATCTTTTCTGGGATTTCGAACGAAATAAATTATGATACAAAATTTAGGTACATGAAATATGAATTTTATTAAAATTCCAAATTTTCCTTAAATTTGCCGTATATCATTACTTCGCAGAATTTGATCCTTAACAGCAACACTATCATGTAATAATAAAGGGTGTGTTTTTTCCTTCAAAATCAACGGGTTCGATTCCCAGCTAGGATTATTCGTTTTCCAAAAATCGAATGATGAGGTTTTAAGTTTCATCAAATTCGGGCTCGTGACTCCTTTGAGCATTTTTCGCTATTCCTTATAGTTTCGGATTTGGCCATCCAAGCCCTTTTTAAATTCATATACCTGTATATAAAATCTACTGTACTTGTGTATATCACTGAACTCCTCCTAAAAAGCTGGACCGATGTTGATGAAATTTTTTGTGTGTGTTCAAGGGGATTCGAGAATAGTTTAGATTCATAATTTGATTTTTTTTTGCCTGTCGGGTCCGCTAGTATATAATATAATACGAGTATTATGTGACGACTGAGTTTGTTGCAGGTGTCCACATCTAAGCTCGAAGTTGAGCAATCAATAGCTTTTTTATCACCAGTTGTCATTATAGTGACTGCTAATTTTTGATTAAATTAGTAGTGACAAGGTTTTCTGTAAATTAACTGAGAAGTAGGTAATTCAGTACGTACCTGAAAAATGTTTAATAAATATTTATTTTTGTACATTCTCATATGGACATATTATTTTCAAAATAATTACCGATACAACAATCTGAAATCAATAATCCAATGTAACAAAAGTAATTCCGGTAAGGAGAGGTGTTAAAGGAAAGACGGGACAATCTCCAAGGCATTATCGGATTCCACAGATGCTCGGCCTACAATGAATGTTTCTGGCCGATCCCAGCTTACTATGTGGGCACAATGCTTTGTACCAAATCACTTCTCGTAAATTTATTACCCACTGTCTCCATTACCCCACTCTCCCCTATATAAATCGTAGAATAAGTGTTGCCATATTTACTGATGACGTATTGTTAATCGCAGGCGCCTTGTGTTACTAGTGGTAATAATTAATCTGGTTGTCCGATGATGAATTTGAATAATTTATACTTGTTATTTATTACAAAGAGGTCCGCAGATCGAATGAAGAAGAGGTAACATATGTGCCTCCATGACAGGGGTATTGAATCGCTTATCATTGTGTAGAGACAAGTTGAAGCATGAGCTATGTAGTCATAATTATATCATCAAGTGTTTAAGGGAAAGCCGTATTCAATTGTACTACAGCCATAGGGACAAATAGTATGTAAATCAATATTTCAAGAGCTTAGGTAGATAACGTTTTACAAATTGTGCAGTTAGCCTATGTCACCACACTGTTATGATACAGAAAATATGATATTACAGAAAGTTTTGAAAAGTATTTCTTTACTTAACAGTTTAACATTAAAGACTTTTTTTTTAAATTTGTGTATAGTTATCTAATCTTGTTTTTTCTACATTAAGTTTGCTTTTCTTCATGATACAAACTACCTGATTGTGTATTTTTTTAAGCAAATTAAGTTTGCCAACTATATCAAATATTTTTTATAATGTAAGTCAACACACACAACAACCTTATCCAAGTAATACAACATGTACATTGTACACAATTGATCGATCGATATCTGTGGTATTATTTACTCTGTCCTCTTCTTTGCCTCATTTAACACGATAAGGTATTTCATACCTAATATGTAAATTTGGGTCGTCTCGAGCCTAATCAATCGTATAAATCATCTAGTAATCTTTGGTCAACTGACCACGAGAACCCAATTACTAACCGATCTGAGTGACCGATGACAGTTTACCACGGGAATGTAATTAAATACTCGACACGGTTTTACCTTCTGTAGTTCCATTTTCCTAATGGCCAGGATTATTTGGACCCGACATTACCAAAGTGAATTTGTAATAAGATCCAACAATCTTAAGACTTACGTTCGTCTCAATAAATAATTTGCTTTGATGATGATGGAAGTTTCGATTTTGGGTTTGGTTGTGTTTAGAATTATGTAGCATAGTCGTAGTGGGTTAACTATTGAAATATGTAGGTGACGCAGAAAATTGGTGACATCATTCTGACAAGCAGTTTTAAACTTAAAGCAATCAGTTATGTTACTATAGTGCATACAACAAACTCGTTATTACTACCAGACAAGTGCAAAGAGAGAAGAAGAAGGTTATTTTCATACCACGAAGAAGTAGGCCCGGCCCGGCTCAACTGAGTTACGTACTAATCTTTCACTGCGACCGACGCCGAATCTAAGGCAAAACCTTTCTTCGTAAGATGGTCTTAATTCCCTTTAAAAAGTATGAATTAGATTATGAAACGCAAAGCTTTCAAAGTTAATGTAACTTCGGGAAGTTAACAGAGTAGTACCTGCAACTTGCATAAACAAATTCTACATTTCACTATGGTATATTACTGCTCAGTAATAATGTAAGTTGTGTTAGGATAAGTAGCAACCATTACATAATTACCTTTTATTTTGTACTCGTAGGTACGTCAATTACATTCAGATGGATGGTGTACATTTACTTGCAGTGGAGGAGTATTGTAATTACATAGGAGTTGATTATTTGACCATAACTTAAAACTATTAATTCAAATTAATATTATAAAGAGGTAAAATTTGTATGTTAGTAGGGGGATCTTTGACACTAAGGCTTGTTACCAATATATTTTTTTTCACTAATAGGTACCTAAATACATTGAGTAAAAAAAATATAAACCTGCATTATTCCCCAATGCTAAATGCTTTCGTTTACCATAGTATTATCAACGTTAAATTAAACCCACAATGATGTTATACACTTTGTAATTTAGAATAACTATATACTTTTCTGATTATTAGTTTGATAAATTAATCAAAAGTAGAAAATATTACTTTCAATTGCATTAGTATTTACTTAGTGAATTAATGACAACATTTTTCAGTTTACTTTAAAAGTTTAAAACTCCCCTTTCGGTAGCTAATCAGCGCAGTGCAGATGTGTACGACTGCTCAACTCGTTCCATATACCTAATTAATTAAAAGAGTCCTCGAGTTCGAGCCAGTTCTGTGCCATTCCTGTTTACCTGCGCTCATGTTTGTACAGCTAACGAACTACTTAATCATCATTCATTCGATTTCAAGTAAAACCACTCAACTATACAAACGTGAAAACTGAAAATATAATACGTGGGTCACATACACATTATCATAGAACGTATCTAAATAAACCATCTCGTTCTGACAGACATCCCGTTCTGGTCAGGCCAAATTGAAGTTAAACGACATACATTCAACAAAGTTCTTATTTGGAAGGCATTTTAAAAGCATATTGATAACTGATTCGTTCCCGTGGAATTCTTACACAACAAATATTAAATAGGTATGTTAGGTCAATTGAACACAATATTGAAAACATCTAGTCTCAAACTCAGCAGATTTTGTACTATGAGTACTCACTAGATAACTGATAACAAATATTCATTAACATAAAAAAGAGCCCATACTCTGGATCAATATTTGCAGATCATATAAATATTTGACCCTACCAGGGGTTCGAACCCGGGACCTCGTGGTAGTAGTCTCACCCAGGTTATACGTTTGACCAACTACACCACCTAGGAAGTCATCGTCTTATGCGTGGTAGGGAATTATTGCTTGTCTTAACTTCAAGCTGAAGGAAGGCTTTCAAAAGATTTTTTCAATTCCAACCAGTGATTTGTGCAGCAAATTTCATTCAAACTTGTTCACCTTTAATCATACAATGTGGTTATGTGCTATTCTAATATTAATCCATTCTCCATAAATTTCGATTAATCATATTATGAATTCAATTTTCATAACGAAATTTTCGAGACCCAATTTTGCAATTATCTGATTAAAATGGGTCCCGTACATCCGAATAGCCGACGGATAAGAAAATTACATTATGCCTTATTAACCGGTTTAATGCGTAGGTGTTAAGTAAATTTGAGTGTAATCAGACAGAGCCTTTTTTTCGGCGTGGGATTTGTAGGGTTGAGAAAAATGCGAAGGGATTTATTGGCTTGTTACCGGATTTAAAAAAAATAGATCGTCGCAGACGGAATGGTTAGGAATGCGTCCCGTTTGGTACGAGGTTGACGGTTTTAAACCGGCTCCCCTTCTGCTGATTTTTCTTATTACATTGTTTTCTTTACTGTTAATTATTAATTATTAGGTTTGTAATACCTTATGTAATATGTACATTCATAAACAGTGAAACACTAGTCAGATAATCTTGTCTCTCTCTGTCAATTTCAGTATCTAATAAAATTTCTGATGATATCAGATAACCTCATAATGTGTTTCATGAAGGAACTTTTACCAAATAAAGTCTAACATGATAATTATTAGGACATCTCAATAATAACGCCATATTGTTTTTAATAAAATATATTGCGTTATCTATAAAAAAAAATCTATAAAATAATCTCTATATCTACCTAATGAAAAGATTATTTTTATTTATTTTATTATTTTTATTAAGATATTTTCTTAACTTTTTTAAACTAATTCATAAACTGGTCTGTATTATCTACATAAAAAATACTTATCATTAATTGCTCATCAAGTATTTTAAGTGACTCCAGAACCCTCTTGAGACTCACTCGACATCTTCTTAAATATTCAGTAACCACCTTCGAATATTTACTTGGATGGAGCTTTTTACTTTGCTTAACTGTCAAGCTTTCTTCACACACTTAAATATCAAAATAATGTTATAGTTATTTTTTAAAAGCTTTCAAAGTACTTTTAGGTACATTTAAAATTTAAATACATAAAGTTTAAACAAATACCGACGGTGTTTTTTAACTTCAACAAAGATTGAATATAATTGAAATCAAATAAACAACACAGAATACGAAAACCGAAAAGAGTTAGTTACAATCTTGAATATTTTATTGTAAAAAGGTTTTACTTTTGCTCTTGGTACGTGACAAGGTCTGCCAAGGGGTCTGGCAAGTATAAATGAGGTAAATTATTAAAAGGGAGCGGTTAGTTACAATTACGTTTTTAAATGTAAGCAAGCCAGATTTTTGCTACGCCTTGATTTTTCTTGTGCGACACGCAATTTATCCGTGCTTGGCAGGAAAAGGAGGTTCTTGATAAATGTAAGATTTTATTCGGTTTAGAAAATTTTGCAGTGACAAAAATTTTATATATTTGAAGACTTGTTATGCATATATTTGAAGTTTATTTGGTTATGAAAAATTATTAAACAAAACATTCCAAAAGAGCTTTGAATAGTCTAACCAATTTTTGTTAGTCATCCATTAAGTGACTCTCTCACGCTGATACCAAATCTATTACCTAAATATACGTATCATGATTTTTTCGAGACATAATCACATTGACATACATAGAAGGTTATTTATCTTGACGGCTAACAACCCTGTCCCTGAAATAACATTAAGCATGAGATTATTCACAGTTACATTTTTTATGGCATCAAGTGGATATCATACAATGATAAAAATTACTTGCATCCGTTTACAAATTCACCGCTATTAAATCTTTGATTTTATGAAAAGCAAAGGGTTAAAAATAAGAGTCGCGACCCTCCCGCGAAAAATCCGACCAAGGAAGGGTTGCTAAAAAAGAAATACCGCGCGTTGTTTTCTAAAGACGGGGGTAGCCAGGTAGCGAGGCAAATGAATTGCAAACAGCATTATTATTTCCTTCAGGAAGTCGTATATATTCCTAGCCGCCTTTATTTTAACGTTTTTTTCTTTATTCATTTTTTTCTTACCCCTTTTTATTGCCGACAACGTCATAATATATTGTAAACGCACAGCGAGTGGTGGCTGTAAACAACTATTACAACTTAATGGGGAAACCCAGTAACAGTTTATTGGGGCATTTTATTAGATTCTTTTGGAAAAAAATAATACAGTTTATGCTCCTTTTAACGATGTATATGCAGAGGTAGACAAAGTGATTATACGGAAAATTTATTTTCCGTATAATCAATGGTTTGTCCATACAAAGAATTCTATTTAAGTCGCAATTGCGCAAAGGTTGCAATTGCAACTTATATAAGTTATACCCGTGGTTCCTCTCAACTCATTCTACTCGCAGTAAAGGTAAAATATAAACCCACTTATAACATAACTTAAGTGCGCGTAGGAACGAAGTCCCTTGGTCAACTAGTATTCAGTAAATAAATACTTTTGAAAAGTCTCACACAACATGAAAATCAGATACGTACAATATCATAATTATGAAATGTCTATTTAATTTAATCAAGTACTTAGTTTCTAACCCGTCATTATTTATACTAAATTAATAATTGTAGTTACCCACAATAATTAGGTCTAACAAAGGATCCAACCAGATAAGTATCGAGTACATTTCTTGGCTGAATAGTTTTGCTCATAAAATCCGCTATAAAAGGGCGATAACTGCCGATTATAGCCAGTGTAACGGCTCTCTAATAATGAATTGTCTTTAGTATAATGCGCGATCGTGATTGTACTACCAGCTATAAAGCTTTTGTTTTCGATTCATTGGATCAAATTCATAATTACTTTGTTGAGTTTGTGATTGATATTGTTTATCAGCCACGTCTCACGTTTGTCATAGAGCATAAAATAATCATCTATAAAAAATAGTCATCTATAATGGTACAGATACTACCTACTTACAAATGGACAATTCATGTATTTAAGATTTTTGTAATACACATTAGAAAAATCATACATAAAACTAGTGGCCGCCCATATAGTCGGACTGTAGACCTCGCCAACATTAAAAACAGTATTAAATAATGACGATGCTGCTGGATTCCTGGTTATGCAATTATTTATTCGCATGGAATCTTATGAAATATTGACGTTCAAAATTCGATCCCGAACAAAAAATGGGCTTTACATTTTCATAGTTTGTACCTATTAATAATTAAATATAATTTTTTTTTGCACGTTGACTTGTGTGTATCCAAGTCCAGACTATTCTCAAACCGCTATTCCTAGTTGAAGAACCTAGTGATTTATAATATGGTAGAAATGCGTTCTTCCGATTGATCCAATAAAAGAATCCGTACCGCCGAGTAAACAGTTCGACATCGAGTCAATATTGAACTTATCGGGACTTGAACCCCAGCTCCTAGCGACTGTAAATAATATAAATAAATCATCGCTGTCAATCTTCTATGATCTTATTTATTTATTATAACAAAAAGTATTCATAAAACACGTAACTTGGGTATTTATTTAGAATATCAAGATTTATCTGGTGAATGATAAGTGGTGAAGCTTTTTGATCCTAGAATTATGTATCTATACCTAGATATTTTGGTATCAAATTTTACTCAAGTACTGATTTAAATAGTTACCAACCTGAAACAATTAAGTATACAAATTAGAAACATATCAAACAATAAACTTTTGAAGATCTTTGAAGTGTCGGGCATAAAATGTATACATTAACTACAAGGCTCAATTTGGGTAATGTTGACTTTCCACATACTGCTACAAAAAAATGTTCTAAAATGTAGGGTGAAAAGGGAAATAAAGATATGGTCGTGGTCGCAAACAGAACGATATGTTGACCGTGGGTCATAAAAAACACGTTAACATCCATTCACATTTATGCCCCCTATTTGCGCACAACCACTGGCCAAGGGATACAAAGTAACTGATTGCTTGTTACCCCACGTGACCTCTGTGAATGCTAAAATGAAGTTTGTTTAGTTTCGACTCGAATTATGTATATACTCGTACATTTACATTTCAAGGATGTTATTTACGAGTTCTTATTGATGTTATTACTTACAAAAGTAAGCATAAACTTTACCCTAATTTTACCCCTCAGCCCAACACACACTCACGCTATTAATTTAAAGGATTTCATAATTAGACTAAAGGTAAAAAACTGTCTTATTTTTTTCTTAATTAGGTATCTGAATAATAAAACGTTTAAGATCTAAAAACTGAAGCAAGAAAGAGTCACCATTTAGGCAACCATTTTGCGTATTTCCCTGCAAACGCTTTGTTACATGCCGCGCCGTATCTAAGGTGCTCAAAACAAAAGTTCTTGGAAACTTTTATCACGGTGCTCCCTAAGGCAAAGGGGTCTTATGACCCATTTTTTATTCTGGGATGATGTACTGGAGCTATAGCGTATCATAGGTATATATACGTCTTTGAATTCTGCAGAATTCTATTAAGTTCATTTGGCTGAATTTATGGTGTCATGCAATACTCCATGAAACATTTCTTTTACTATATGAAACATCTCTGAGCATTTATTTCAGTTTCAGCTTTGTTTAGTGTATTTGAAATTTAATTTCCTATTGATTTTTTTTAAATCAGCGGCCCTGGTCCGCTTTTACACCTACGTCCAACTATTACTGCCGAGTACCTCCAGTAAGCACCAAGAGAATTCCCAGTGGCGCCCGGCGGACCTTGGCTACCTGTGTGGCCGCTGGGTGCTGGTCGGGTGTTACCCCGCATCTTTGGGGTCGGGTTTTATCCCGCGTCGGTGAGTAAAATCATTTCTTATGGCGACTTGGCTTGCAGGTATGAATGATAATAAAAAGTCAAACTTGGTCAATGAAACCATGTAATCGTACCTATTTAAATATAGATAGCAAAAAAATTTGGTCACTAAAGAGACATGAATTCTAGCACAGAAAGATACATGTATCCTGTTTACTTGATACTGTACGTAAATGTAAATGAATCATCGCCAAGAAATCGTGAAGAACTTCCATAAAGACTGTATAAATCTAAGATGGCGACGGTCCTATTACGTCCAGCACATCGATCCTCGTTTATTGAGTTATGACAGTTGCTTCTATGTTATTATCGATTGGATGTATCGTTGAAAATATACAGAGCCCGTGCTTACGTCACTGGTAATAAGTGAAATAGCCTAATTCATTTAAGCGATGTTTTTCTTTTGTTACTTACCAGGAATAGCCAATGGCTTATATCAAGTAAAAGCTGACGAGAATGTTTAAGATTTCATCGATTGTCATGTAGGTACAAGGAAGTTAAAAACTAGTTATATATCAAAGAACTTAACTTACTTAATACACTGTAGAAGCTGTTCTGATGAGACATATTTTCCAATGTATACAGGGTGAATTTTTCAAGTGGGCTTGGATGGCCAAATCCGGAACTATAAGGAATAGCGAAAATGCTCAAAGTAGTCACGAGCCCGATTTAGATGAAACTTAAAACCTCATCATTAGATTTTTTAAAAACCTATAATCCTAGCTGGGAATCGAACCCATTGATTTAGAAAAAAAATCACACACTTTATTATTACACCATACGATAGTGTTGCTGTTAAGGATCAAATTCTAAGAAGTAAAGATATACGGCAAATCTAAGGAAAACTTAGAATTTTCATAAAATTCATATTTTATGCCCACTTGAAAAATTCACACTGTATATACTTACAAATTTTTGATTTCGTCACAATTTGATAAGAACGAACTGAACTTATAACCCTGAATTTGTTTTTTATAATAAGACATTTCATGAATATATACAAGCGACAGAAAAATTAAATTAACAAAAAAACCTGAATAAACTGCAAACTACTATCTTTATTACATTATATTTTATTATACTGCATAAATTATAATAACATATTTTTTATAACTAGGTGCTTTTGAAAAGTTTACTAATATATTATCCAGAAACGTTTGGTTTGAAATATAGAGTACCAGAGTAACGAAGGCATTAATAAATCAAGTGAACAGTTTATCTTATACCATGAGATAGAAAGAATTAGCTCAGGCTGTGTCGTCCTTCGATCTTATTTATTTTCGGCTGTATAATTCGTTTCCGACCCCGTTTAACGTTGATTACATTCCTCTTCTAAGGTTCAACTTTGAGATGGAAATAACTCGTTACTTCTATTAAGTAATTAGTCAGTATAAAGCGATGCTTAAGTAATGAAGCGTAATTATAAGAGAGGACACGTCTAAGAAGAAGAATAATTAAATCAATCATCCTCCCCGTGGTGTATAATCTTTTCACTGAAATTAAGTTTGAATTAAATACTCTTAAACGAATTGAGTCTTTGCTTTGAACTCGATAGCCTTTTGGAATAGAATTTGAGATGTTTGTGAAGTTCGCATGATCATCTGAACTTATATTAGATTTCGGAGAAACAAGAAAATCAGGTTTCAGATTACTTATTTTAAACGGGTACAAATTCCTGGCAGGTCGATTCAAAAATTACATCTTTAATTTGTTGGTACCAGCAAGGTATATACTCGTACATACTTAATATCAAACGGTTCCAGGTAATAAGAGGCAATCATATTGCCATTTCTGGTACTTTGGATAATCTGCCAAAATAATAAACACCAAAATCCAATAATTTGAATAAAAATATTGAACTAGGTATTTCTGCATTTTTTAAATAAATAAATGTATTTTTTGCATAATGACTAATAAAATTTGATTGGTAAAATAATTTAAAACGATCTCTTTCCCTTGAGAGGATACGATCCGAGGCAAACTTTTAAAGATATTATCCAAGAAGGGTTGAATTGAGGCAAAGACGAGCGCCATTCGTCCTGCATGATCCACCGCGCCATCCGTCTTCAGCCGACTGGAACTGTTTATTTCGTAGATATCGAATATTTTAGGATTAGATCGTATGTTACCATGTTTTAAATCAAATTATATCACGTTTATTTACTAAGTATTATATTTAAATAGAATGGTATGATAGATTGGAAATCAGGAAATAAAAACTAAATAAAAAAAAAGAAAAACAAATATACCTACAACATATAATGACTCGAAGGAGTTAAGAAGTGAAGGAGAAAAAGTTAACGCATGCCACAGCATTTACCTACCATACACTTACCACCTAGGACATTTATGTGTAGGTACTTCAGGGCTTTTAAACATCTTGCAGGTAAGTTAGAAACGGATAGCAAAGCTAATGGTGAAGCTCCTTATGAACACCTAACAATTGGAAAGATATTTACGACTTCGAGATATTTACGATCACCCACCGTGGGTATGTTTTGTTATTATAGAAGAGATCTACCACAACCAATCACCACATAACATTCAATACAGAATAAAAGTCTACAAAATTTCAATAAATGAGACAGAATACTACACATTATGCAAACGTGCTACTGTCACAATAATAACCATAAAATCAGGACATTTTCCACTACAGTCGAATCGGTACAGGAACTGGACGGACATAAATTTATCATTTTCCACTGCATAAAGCATAAATTCGAATCATTGGTCCTTCCTTAGGGGTTCTATACAAAAACTTTTGTAAGAAACTACACAAGAATTCCACTACATTACAAAAAAAAAGATAGCAGTTGTGAAAAATGAATTGAAAAAAAAATGTTTTGATTAAAATTCAAGTCTTGCACAATACTTGCACAAAAAGAAGACTATTAAAACTATTTTTTTCAGTTTTCTTTTAAAAATATAGCAACGTATTTCAGCATAACAATAAACAATATGAATAGCCCATCGTGTAGGTACAATGGAATCCTTGCCGCTAGCTATACACTTACCCACTTGTCACCCGCACCGGACCAAGGGGAGAATTCTACATAAAAATATCCATATTTTAAATTTGATTTGAGAAAACTTCGACAAATGTTTGCTATTGAAAATTGAGCGGGATAGTGACGTGACGAAAATTTTATACCTACGTCCAAGTTTCGGTGCATAATAAAAGATGGTGGACTTATTGAATGTTTTCGATTCAAACAAGGTGTCATGTGGGGACTAAGTCCACTGAGTGTGTCTATATTGAATTTCAAGTTTGTCTTTGTTAACCAAATTGATAAAATCTATTTTTTTTTACGATATCCAAGTAGGTAGGTACCTATTTACTGTTGTTATATTTGTTTATAACTATACTGACATGACTTGTCGGAGTCCAGGAGTTTTTAGTACCTTACATTAGACTCTTCAAATATGTGTTACATAACTTGAAAATTCATACAAATATTACATACGACCTTTTTTCAAGAAATTTCGAGTTGTTTTTATCTCCAATCCAATTCAAGAGATCTGGTTATACCCACTGGGCAATACCCTACACGAGATATCGCGCTTCCAGTAAGTAAATAGTCATGTCTCAATGGCCGCTAATAACGTCGGTGAGTAGGCGCGTCTCACCCGGGGCGTTTTCCCTTGCTACTGTAAAACTTTGGTCGCTCATGTACTTGTGTACAGTCGTACACATCTGTGCTGGCCGCAGACCAAGTTCTGGTATAGTGTTGTGGTGCTGACGGCTTCCAGATATGTCATATTTGAAACCCACCCCTCTCTCCCCCCGGCCAAGCCTTGACACCCCTGTATGCCACATTGGACATCTTCTCGTGTAATGCCCCGACTGATTGTACTTGTACCGCGGTTGAATGTTCTTGGTTGAAGGTTGAACTAAATGTGTAAATTAATGAATAATTATTTTTTTCTAATTTCGAAAATTTTCAACAACTACTGTATGCTGAATTATATTTTAACTCTTTCTTACTTTTAGCAACGAAAACAATTAATCAATCAACTTGGTTCCCAAGTGTAGGCTGACTTTCATTCATCGTCTTGATGAAATTCAGCCCATTCAACCATGATAATCGTGACCGCAAGGAATTGATACTTAATCATATGTTTATGTCTGTAACATTTTGAACTACTAATTGTTGAAAAAAAAATACTCATGACTATGATATTTATTTACTTTCCAGAGGTGTATTTTTCTAACGAAGACGGTGTCACATGTGCTGCTTAGTACATTCGTTCGCATATTTGTATACTTGAAACAATTCCTTTACAAATATTACAATACAGAGACCTGAATGAGATAAAATAAATTGTGTTATAATTAAAAATTTAATTAAAATACATTTCTATGAATATATATTGATATCTTTGACATTCATTACTGCATAAACTTTAGAGTCAATAAATGTCAACGATTTATTATTTTGATAGGATATAAAACCTATGATATTTTAATCACAAACCAGTATTTTAGTGTCCTTGCCATTTAAACTAGAAGAAGTAATACCAATTAGTGAATTTATACTAACCAGAACAAGATAACAACTGCAAAAATAACTTAGTTGCGGTTCTTATTTTAAAAACATTCTCTACCCTATCGTACAATCAGAAAATCATCGGCATCCAGTTACAATAGCGAATGAAATGGTGGCGTGACCACAAAGTAGAGATGTGCTCTCAAAGGAGCTATGTATTTGATTTGAACCCGCTTACCTCCCTTCAACAAATTTCGTTCAAAACTTTATTTTTCGAGTAGAAACGCTTAGAATTCCATGCTCTTTACTCTACGTTTACCAAAAAACTACAGCCCAGTATTAAAGGTCGAATGATGCAGAAATTTTATGCACTAAAATAGTTTTAAGATCTTAAAAGCACTATAAATACATATTTGTATAAAATAACGTAAGTTTTTTATTATTTCTTGTTGTAGCAATCCAAACAAATGGTAATAAAAAATATTACGGACGCAATCGCACATCGCATGAGTATTTTAACTGAAGTGTACCTACAACAATGTATTAAAAATATTCTATGTTCTATGCACTCGAAAATCTACGGCTTTGAATTAAGTTTAACCAAAAAGCTTTTCGAAGTCCAAGCGCACCACACGTACTTTTGAGCAAGTTGCAAATTCCTGGAAATCCTTTAAAATCAGCGAAGCGATTCAGCCTTCTCGCCGAAGTGACCGCTCCGTGATTCCATTAATACCTCGCTATCCCTACTAGAGTACCCCCTTCCTCACAACCATCGTCTGAGCGAAAGTATCTCTTAATCTAAGCTGGACATCACGATAACGATATTATAAACCATTGCCGCCGACTACAATTCGCTTTTAGAGGGGCATTACTAACTTCAACGCATTTAATCTGTACCCCATTATAGCGTGAGGATCTTGGTACTGCTAGGGTTGGAACAACAAGATTTTGTCTTGATTTTGATATCGTGTGATTTGGACAAATCCAATAATGTTCAATAACGTGGTTGGAAATAAAAATAGTTTTATTTGTTCGACAAACAGAAGAGTCGTTAGTGAAGTAGAATCACACGATCGCAGATTTGCGATAATGCTTCGATTGTGTTGAACAATTTAGTTTACGAAAATACTTGTGATAACGTTGTAAGCTCAACTGGGTGTCTATTAACTATTGTTATAACTTTGGATATTCATTAAAATTTTGACAAGTAATGTTAATAAATATTACTGTCAAATTTTGAACCAATCTTCAAAATTAAGGCAAGCACATTGTCTGATGTGCTTGCACACCGTCAGAATTTGCGTAATGTAATCTTGCAAAACAAAGTCGCTTCTCGCTATCTATCTGTCCCTATGTATGCTTAGATCTTAAAAACTGCACAACGTATTTTGATGCAGATTATCAATGGATTGAGTGGTTCTCGAGAAAGGTTTTAGTATGATAATTTGTCAAGGTAAGTAAATTTATAAATTTTATTCTTTCTCAACTGTGATCTGTGTCCGAATAAAACACCATATTTTTCTTAATGATAGAAATTTGTGATAAAATCTTTCAAACTCGCATACTTTAAAATAATTCAAAAGTCATACACGTATACATATTTAGAATATTTACAAACCGTTAAAACTTATCTTGGGTTTTGTGGTGCAAATTCCCGAGAACGGACGGAGTGCATTCCGCAACAAGAATGTCTTGCAAGTTTTATTGCAAGATTTTACTATCTTCTGTGGTCCAACTTGAGGTTGTGGTTTTCAAGGATTGTGCCGGTGGGTAGACATTTTGAGCATTTTGGCAAATATGCAGCTTTCGGTGGGAACATACGATCAAATGCACTTGAGAAATCTAATAATGACATTGCACTTACACATAATTATTTTGAAATTCTCTTTACCCCTTTAGGGTAAAATGAATAACTATCTTTTTCTTCCTTATTTCATTATCCACTGAGCATTTTCCTACCCCAGTTGGGGTCGGCTTTCCAGTCTTCCTATGAATATCTCCCATCCCACTCCATGAAGTCTAGATAATTTTCCCTTATCTTACTTTCTAGCCTAATTGACTAGTATTTTATTCTGTTAACTACGATTATTGAATGTAAGTACTCAGCTTTCTATCCGCGGAAAATAATAGCTCCCCGTTAGCTTCTAAAATCTGAATTTACGTGAAACATTAAAGGTAAAACTACTCGTATTACGCGTTTATCTTCGTTGTGTGTATCTAACCTTCTTGAGTCCGTAATTAAGCGTAGCATGAGGCACCTTGAGGCTCAGTACAGTGACGATATTATACCTAATGTAAGTACCTCAAGACCAGGTGCAGTGGTGACCTATGTCCAGCAGTGGACTACACTGGACTGATGATGATGAATTATAAGACTATTAATAAAGAATTACTGCTCATGTCTATTCATCTTTCAGCAATTTTAATTACCGACGTAAAATACATTACTTATTAGACAACATACCGAAATGATCAGGAATATCTATTCCAACAATGTAAACAGTTTACCTCAATAGCTTATTCCCAATAATCTTGGAGCGTACATGTTATTTATTAGATCAATATAGCTGAGGTCTAGCCCGCGTCCCACCATAATGGTTATCGGGCATGCCGTTTAATTACCCGACCGCCGAGACAATGGTTAATAAGAAGAGCTCACCGCTATCCCTTTGATTTATAGAACCTTATGTAGCCTTTAGAAACTCTCTACAACTACTAAGAGAGATTAGATGAATTATACAATACAAATAACCTGTATGTTATTTATTGTCATTGACTATGTTCAATATCTACATTAAACTGTCTTGTTGTAGTTTCCAATATAATATATACGTGTTATTTTAATTCTAATTTATTTGTTTACCGTATAATAGCTAAGTTTACGTTTGAGTCAAGGGATCAGCTGCCTATGGGAGTATTTTTTTTTGTTTATGGTAGAGGCATACATTTTAGCTTTGGTAGATGTTAAGCTATGGAAAGTGGCCACTGTGTCAGAGTGGCTGATATCACCAAAGCGGGCCTCTAGTTTGACCTTCGGCCTAGGTATAATGTGGGCAGACCAGCATACAATAAGGTATATTACTGGCAAACCAAATAAGCTACTTTCATTAAATGACAAAACGATAGACCTCGTAGAAGTTGGTACGAATAAAAGAATCTACCCTATTATGTGTTTAGTCCGAATGTATAATACAAGTACTTTTTCGTTGTGTACATAAAACTGAAGCTATGCTGTAGGTACAGCTAAGAGGTAATTTGTAATTTCAATTATATTTGTGTGATGTTAAACTTCATAGTCGGTTCATCAAAGATGTTGGTTGAATATTCAAATGGCTGACGAAGTATTATGTACGAACTATTGAGATCAACTAACCCTTAATTGATTGAAATATATTCAAAACAACGGCTGTTGCTATGTGGCCGAGCGTCTTAGACGTGCAGACACGGACTTGGCCTTTTTGGATGATATATTATAATACGAGTATGTATGCCTGGGCTAGAATTGAATAATAAATATGTTCAAGGTCACATGATCATTACAATCAACCAAACCACTATTCTTAATTTTATAAGACGAACAAGAACCTAAGATCTTTCAGGTATGTTTCCAGCCTACGTACAAGCTACCGTATTTGAGATTTATATTGTAAAATTAAAAAAATATACATACTCATTCAAAATGTATCTACCTATTCTGAATACAAATAAAAATTCTAAATTCAATAAGGTCAAATTTTCTCCGATATTTAAAAACGTAAGTGCAAATACGACCCTGTGAAGAAGGTATCTTATGTTAAATGAATATATTCCTATTAATAGGTCGGCAATAGAGACGCTTGTACAGAATCTGGTTTTACCTGTCATATAATATTATACGCTCTAAGCTATTCAGATTAATACAAGTTTATTACTTTAGAGCTTTGCTTGTGCATTGCGCCGTCCGCGTCGTCGGCAATGCTTCTTTGGATATTTCTACTTTGTCAGTCGTACAAAAATAAGTACAGAAATAACATACAAATTATGAGAGATATACCAACATAAGATATTGTGGTCCCTCGGGATCCCAACCAAGATGTCACTACTGGGCTACAGATACTTCTTTCGTTCTCATACTCGTAAATTGCTGTGCGTGACCACAAATATATGAATGTTCGTTATCTTTAATCTACACAAATCAACTAATGCTACGAGCAACTTTTCTTATCTGTCCAACACTTTTCATAAGGACGGTGCACTTGTATTATGGTGGGGAACTGTGGCCGTACATGGTGTACGAAAATATTGGGTATTCAGGATGCGGTTATTGAATGTAATTAACAGAAATAAATGTTTCTGACATTTAAAAGAGAAAGATTACTAGAAGTATTAACTTTCAAAACGTTCACAAAAAATAGGAGTATACATGGGGCACACTAAAAGTTTTCGCACTTCTAGCTAATCGGAACTATTTGAATTACGAAATTTATATTTTTTTAAACGTTGCAACCTTCTTAGTAATAAAAAAAATCAATTAGCGGGAAATCATCTGTCAATTGTTTTTTATCACACATCAAAGTTCTACGTATGCAACGAAAATGGAATTAAGTCGAAAAGATTTTAGAGCGATGATTTTTTATGATTTTAAAAGTTCTCTCTCCGTAAGACTGTGCCACTCGTCTTCAAAATGCTTTTGGGAGAGAAGCACCTTGTTTGAGCACCGTGAGGCGATGGTTTGATGAATTTGAGAGAGGTCAAGTTTCTTTACATGACGAATTTCGAGAAGGGCGGCCGTCAATGAAAATAATGTGGCTACTCTTAAGCGGTTAATTGAAGAAAACCCGCGGATTACCTATGAGACAATTCGAGGACTATTGGGGATTGGTATGAGTCAAATCCACAAAATTTTACACGAAGAATTGAAAGTTCGGAAACTTTGTTGTCGTTGGATCCCTCATGAACTGACAACGGAGCAGAAGAGGGCCCCCGTGGAATGGTGCTCACAGATGCTACTGAAGTACGACCATGGACATTCTAATGCTGTTTATGACATTGTCACAAGAGACGAAACGTGGATTTATTGTTTTAAACCCGAAAAAAAACTGCAATCTTGTGAATGGTTGTTTGAAAATGAGAACAAGCTAACAAAACTGAGGCAGGCGAGAAACGTTGGTAAAAAAATTATCGCGTTTTTTTTTCTCAGCTACGGGTCCCATTTGTACAATTCCACTTGAAGATCAAAAGAGTGTTAATGCCGAGTGGTATTCTACCCAATTTGTTTACCCAGGGTGTTAGGGAAAGTTCGCGAAAGACGACCCAAAAGCCGCGTTCTCCTACATCATGACAACGCTTCTTCACACACGGCCAACAAAACAAAGTAATTTTTAGCTTCTGAAAAAGTACAACTCGTCACCCATCCTGTGCATAGCCCCGACCTAGCACCTTGTGATTTCTGTATTTTCCCCAAAATCAAAGATTTGATAAGAGGTTTCACTTTTACCAACTCCGAAGAGGAAGTGATAGCGTTCAATCAGCACGTAGAAAACATGCCTTCAGATCTGTGGTCCTCCTGTTTTAAAAATGGTTTGATCGCATGAAAAAATGTTTAAAATGTAAAGGAGAGTATTTTGAAAAGCAATAAACATAATGTTTTAGTTTTAACATGTTGGTTTTTTAAGTTACGCAAAACTTAGAGTGTGTCCTACGTATAAGCATTAGAAGGATTTAAGAATATACTCGTAATATAATATAGATCGATGACATACAAATTCGCATATTGACATGTACGCAGAACGACCGATACACTTAACGACCAATACGCATTATGACCAACGGCAATATAAGGATAGGAATTAGCTATAGTTATATACTGATAAAATAGCAAAGTCATTTCTAGAAGTACCGTAAATAAATATGTAGGAAAGATAGGCAGGCATACATCACGCCCATATCGCTGAAGGGGAAGGCAGATGTGCATTACACACCGGGGCAAGCCTAATGCCGTTAACTGATACTATAGTAAGTCCTAAGTGTAACCACTCTGTAACTCAAACCAAAAATGCAAACAGCCAAAACAGATGTTACATACCACTAAATACACTCTCTTTAGTCCGAGAAGAAATATGTAGTTGCATTATATTCTTGCTAACGTTTAATACCAGATCCATGTTTTGTCACTCCATGTTGGTGCGTACCGTACGTTGCTATTTATTGCGATGGCTCGTTAGTGATAATGTCCCAGCGACATCTTGCGGCGATACGCAGACAAACGATTTTGTTCTTCGGTATATTTGTATAGTTTGCCCTTTTGTTTACAAAATGTTTTTAAATATATTATGTGAAAGAAATATTTGTCTTTAGGCTGAACATTTTGAAGAAAACTGTTAAACATATGAGAGGAAAATCTTCGAACAATAGGAAGACAGCGCGGTACGGCATTTAAAAAAAACCGGCCTAGTGCGAGTCGGGCTCGCGCACAAAGAGTTCCGTACGAAAACGGAAAAAATCACGTTTATATTCTGTTTTTTAGTATTTTTTGTTATAGCTGCAACAGAAATAAACCATCTGTGAAAATTTCAACTCTCTAACTATCACGGTCCATGAGATATAGCTCAAGACAGCCGGACGGACTGACAGCGAAGTTTCAGTAAAAGGGTTCCCGTTTTACCGTTTGGGTACGGAACACAATACACAACAACTGACTTCAAGTTACTGAAATGAGACCAAACAATTGTTGAAATGTGACCACTGGGAAGTAGAAACTTTCATTTAAAAAAAGAGATCAAAATCGGTTCACACAGTTCAGAGATGAGGTAACAAATGTAAAAAAAGATATACAGTCGAAATGAGAACCTCCTCCTTTATTGGAAGTCGGCTGAAAAGCAGAGAATAAGTATAAAGACAGAAATACATACGTCTGTTTGAAAACGTGCGGAATGAGTGGAATGAATTGGATGTTTTGTTAGTGTTTTTGTTTTATACCTTTTGACCGTTTATTACCAATATTGGTGATGACTTCATTATTTAAGAACTCAATTTAAAACCGTTGAAATCATTTAGTTTTTATGGTCGTATAACGTCATGTTATCTAGTTTGTGTAGGACCGGCCATCTGTAACCACGGCCGATGTAACCTGGTCGAAACGTTAGGCACAAAAGGTATGTATCTGTATATCTATAGGCATAATTCGTGTTAATTCCCGTAGCATAATATAAAATAACAATATCTAAGGCAACTTGTGTATTTAGCGCATAACACATACGATCTAGATTCTAATGAAACTACGTCGTTTTGCATTTTGGCAGACATGCTGTCACTTTGGCTACATAAATTGAAATAGAAGATGATTGGATATCTACTGGCTGTATTATTGTAACTTAGTAAGTATACAATAATAAATAGGTTATGGATTTGGATTGGAAACAACAGTCTAGTTAAAAGGACTAAAAGAAAGAATGTATGATGTACCTAACTACATTTAAGTATCATTTCAAACTCAGTTAAATTATGTTTGTGAATGAAACAATGTAGACAGTGTGCAGTCTGTGAGTGGTGCGTATTAAATTCGGTTATTAGTCTCCCAAACTTTGATCAAGTGAGTTGACCTCGGGTGGAGTTCATCGATCCGTAGCGACTTTAACCCGGATCATAAACTGAGCAACCCACTTTCAAAACTGAAAAAAAAAAACAGTTCCCAACTCACTTCAGAACTAAGTCTTCCTAATCACGCGGCGCGAACAAAGTTCCACTAAGTTTTTTCCAAGTTCAGTTGAACTTCATCGATGTGGGGATCGTTCACCCTGGTAGGGACACTTGCATACGACTTCAGCCGCGGCGGGCCATTGAAACAAAATGTAGAGCAAGGTTGGCCGAGATTACTTTCGACGGGAACTTTTTGCAGATCGATAGGGAAGTTAAAAGTTTATTATGAGCCGCTCCACCGCGACACCACTCGTAAACCAAACTTAGTCAGTGCTCATGGATTGTGAGAATTATCAAGATAAGCGAACCTTTTCAACTCCAGAAATTTCAACTGTGTTTTACGTTATGCAAGCCTTAAAATAACCTTTATTTACTTTACATATCAACATCCGTACCTAACGAGCGTAATACCTGCTCAGCATTCATATTCACAAAGGTTTTCCTACCTACGCCAGTGGTGTGCGTAAAAAAGGAGGCGAGTCGGAAAGGAGGCATAAAGGAGAAAATAAAATGAAGACGGCGCCAGCGAACGGATGCGAGGTCCGTGAAAAAAGTATGAGAAAATCAGGCTTAATGGTGTGTCGCAGGTGAGGTAGGCGGGGTCGGGTGGGTGGTTCGCGACGATTGGTCGGAGCCGCCCAGCCGCGAGTACGCCCCGCGGAGCCTCACCCCCCGTGGAGCGAGGCGCCCCCCACCCCCGCGGCCACCGGCTATCGCCTGCCGACCACCTACAGCCACCCAACGCAAGCTATGCCTGTGTCGTGAATTAGTTTGCCAACTCTCTGTCTATGGCGGAGCTCCGAGCTTGTAAGTATGGACGATGGGCTGAATAATCGATAAAGGTGTTTATTGAAAACGGGTAAGGACGAAGCACTTTATTGCTTCTTTATTATTAAAACGACAGCTAAAATTGTCTCGAACTACGGGTCGTAGCTAAATCTGGCGTAGCTGCTACGGTCGTAGTGCTTCAGTCAGCGACAGATCTCTTTTTTGTGATGCTAAGTATTTGTACGATAGAAATATTAGTGTAAACAGTACCCTTAGATTATATTGTACACATATACTTTTCCACTTACGATTATGATACTAGTGTTTTGATGTCTGTATGAATATGTAGTACGACATTTTTATGTGAATTAAAACTATCTTTTGTATAAATCTCTGATGATGCCGTGAGGTGAAACCGGTCAGTGAATATAAAATTATAACAGTGGAAAAGTATATGTGTTTTGTACAATATGTGTAGCAGATTCCACCAAGTGCCGTCAATCGACAGTATAAATACCCTTAGATTATTATTAAGATTAAGTTTATAATAAGGGTTAAAGATTACATAGTGTGATGTTTACCTATGTGTGGTATTGACTGCATCCCTACCAACGTTTATGGTTAGAGGTTAGATCGCCATTACTCTATTCGCTCTTTTTCGTAGTCTACACTTTACATACTTGGATTATGCAGAAGCTAAATATAGTCACAGTGCGTATGTTTGTTATAACATCATTACATTGTTCTACCTTTATTTAAATGTACAGAGAACCCGTGCAGGTGATGCTGGCTTGAAATTCTTGGCTTTTAAAACAAGGTCACAAGAGGTCGCAATAGAAATTACGTATTGTACCTAGATATGAAAAATATTACCCTCAGTCAGTCGGGTAAATAACTATTGAATACCCAAGAATGTCCCAGTTGCCTGTTCAGCTCATCAGTAAAAGCAATCAGTCATTATTTCACGGCACATTAAGCACCTTCCACACAGGGGTACGACACCGAAGACATTGCAACGCTTGTGTACCGGTGGGGCAATGACACTCAGATAAGAAATGAAAGTCATAGTCTTAATTGTCATTAGTGTTGTGTATTTTGTGTGTTGTAAAGTAATGGACAAATTTTCAAAAGTTTTTCAATTACTTTTAAAGAAGAACCCAGGCACATACAGAAGCGTTTATTAGATCCTCATTCCGTCAGCCATTTTGTTGGTTAGGTTGCGAGGTTATTGTCGTTTTCAGGGACTTTTTTCCCCACTTTTTCAAAAAGATTAAGCAATAGCATTACGCCTGAACGGCTGGACAGATTTCGCTAATTCTTTTTTTGTTGTGTTCGTTATTATCGGGAAGAACCTTTTGGAAGAAAAAAAAAGAAACTTGTGCGGAACATAAGAAAATGTAAGAAAACTTAACGACCAAACTTGAGGCGGTACGAAGTGCGCCGGGACAGCCTAGTAAGACATTAATAATAAAAAATAAAACAATTATGAATCAGAAATAAATTGAAGCTAGGAATTGTTTGTCATAAGTTCGATCTCGATACAAGAATAGTATGGGATTAATACAGGTTAAATAAAAGTTACAGAGGTAACTACGTTAGTATGAAATCATAAATATAAATTATTGTAGTGACGTAGTACTAGCACAGAATAGGGCATAGTACTTACATACAGAACTTGCACTCCGACGTTAATTAAAGCAAATTCTTTTGTTTACAGAGAACATCATTCGAACGTTAGGGTTGTCCAATAAAGTAAAATATATACCAGCATAATTTGACCAATGTCAACTCTATGGTCACATATGTATCACAAACAAGAGACAACCCTTACTGATTTACAACTTCAAGTTGTCGCTGACGTCACGTATTTTTTCGGTTGTTAGGTGAATGACATAGGCCTCGGACTAGTACAAAACTAAAATCGGAAAAAACGATTGGGTATGTGTCAACCTATTTCATTCGAACTAAAACTCAATGTCAAAAGTAATCAAAAATCGAATACTGCTAAACAAAGCAGACGCCGAGGAATAACAAAAAATCTAAAAAAGTCACGATATATCCCGTACCATTGTCCGGTATCACAATGCCTTTACGACAAGAGGTAAATAAAGTTTTGAAAAAAAATAGAAAAAAGTGTCTGCACGTTTTGCGGGTACCGGATAAACACGTCACCGTACCCCTTATTGAGTTGATCTGGCCATTTGTACAGCCCTCGCCCTTTGCAGTTTGAGAAAAAAAGAAATTTGGCTTGCGAATTCAATTTTCAATATCCATTTTTGACGTGGCGTGATTAGAACGCAGTTTTGTCGTTAGCGGTGTTTTGAAACCAGATTTCGTTTGCCTTTATTTGTGTAGATATCATTGCAAAAATGAGTGGTCCAGATACTGCTCTCCTACGTCATTCAATTGTTGAATCTTGATTTCTAGATTTGTTTTAGGCCAAATAAAAGAAAACCGGTCAAGTGCGACTCGGACTCGCGCACAAAGGGTTCCTTTGGGTACAGAACCCTAAAAAACAAACGGACGAGGTTTTGGCAAATATACACAGTCCTCGGAAAAAGCAATAGGATGGCTCGTGACCTATTACATGGGGTAACGAAGTGACTGCCGAAACGTGGGCGCAATAAGCGCCTCTGTCTACCCCTTCGGTGATATAGCCGTGGTTTGTGTCTGTGCCCGTGTCTGATCTCTATTAGCACCGACAAAACAGTATATCAAACACGTGAAGTATTGATCAAATCCAATAAGCACATCTTAATACATCTCGTGAGTGTCTTTGAAGTATTGTTGTAATAATAAATATATCATAGTTATCCCCCAAGGACAAATAAAAGGGAAAATAAAGCAAATCGCTTCGTCGGAAGGGTCCACGAAGAAAAACGATTAATATTAACTGAAATTGTTATGGCCCCTTTATTGCTAACAATTTAATATTTTTACTGCCACTACCGAAAAGAGTTGGATTCAATATTAATAAAATTTGAAGAGGCTTCACATTAAATTATGGTAGTAATTATTGATTGGTAATCAAATTAATGACTAGTTAGCTTATCGACTGTTAGTCGCCTTATTATTTACACGTATTAAGTTGTCAAGTAGATAAGAGGTAAGTGTGTACCTACATATAGCCTGAGTTGGTTGTAAAAATAATGCAAATTTGTGCATTATTTTTACAACCAACTTAACAAACATTTTTGAGAAAACTAAATTTTGCCAGTGGTAAGTACCATAGTAGTTAGTTCCTCAACTACCGGTAGATGGCGCTCTGGCGACGGCGTAAGTCGCGATATTAACACAATGTGATCACAAAATTAGATGTCTTGGGCTAGTGGTGTCTTGGTCAGTTGGTAGAACGTTCCTCCTGAAAAGAGTTCAGTCGCTGGTTCGACTTCGGTTCCAGCCCCAGACTATAGTTTTTGTGAATTATATTGTAAAACTATACCTACATATTATATATTTCTTATATATTTCTAATAAATATTTTTGGACATTTTCACACAACGTCGTCTAGCCCAAACTAAGCCATAAGCTTGTGCTATGGGATCTAGACAACTGATAAACATACTTATATATTTCTAAGTACATATATACCTAACCTAATCTATTTCATAACGTAAATATACGTTTCTTAGCAGTTGTCTAATAAAAACTAATCAGATCAACTCACGTATTTAAGATATAAAAATGTGTAACTAAATTTAAAATATACAAGCCCAGTTAATAACAAAAACCTAAACTTAAAAGGACAAAAAAACTTGAGTAAATTTTAATGAAATCTCAGTTCATTAATAGAGAAAGAGTAAAGAGTAATTTGACGAACGCGTGATATTAACCCCTTAACGAGCAACCACCACCGGTGTCGGTGTTCTTACATTAAAATGTAAACATTGCCCTTACCCCTTCCCTCAAGTCGCCACGAGGCTGAATCGTCATTTTGTCTGCGACATTAAAATTTTCTACAGACGGGCGTTCCAAACGTCCATAGTTTTTGCAACTATTTATTTATTTCTTACCTAAATGATGTAGCTAGGTGATCTAAAATTGCATCAGACATTATAAGTCAGTACTTAGGTACCTAATAAAATATGCCAGCTCACACGATGTAGCGAAGCGAAGCTAGTGAATGAAGGAAATGCTGAGAGCAAAATTCATTCTAATATCACATTGCATTGGTTTGATCGAAGTGACTTTGGGCCACATGAGTTGTAACAAACAAGGTGAAAAATATCATCTAGAAAAGAGTAACTATATTCATTTGTTGAACTGGTGTTCATTTAATATTGTATCAGTAGGTTATGAGTGTTATTTATAATAATAATATGTTTTTCGTAATGTTTTAATCGTATCATTAGTCAATTATAATATTTTAGAAATGCACATGTAAATAAGCAAACTTCGTCTTTCTGTGGCATTAGTAACTGTCACAACTAGTGTCAAGAAACGCTTCTTATAACCGCTCGTATAAAACTGTCTCATAATAAGAGCGTCTAATCCAAGTGTCGAGTACCTCAGAGCGGTCATCTCTGTTGGGATCACTCCCTAGGGTCTCGTAGACCCCAGAAATCCGGATTTATTCCGTCTGAATACCCACTGTCACAAACGACACCTCTGTGATGAAGTTGAATGTTTTATGATGTGCCCTGAAGATGTTAGATGATATTAAATTTAAAAATTAGATGAATATTTAAGATACATGTTACTTTCTTGAAATTAAGTGTATGGTGCTTTTTAATTTTTGTTTGTTTCTCTGTATGAACAGTATACAGCATTGAATAAAATAGATTAATCTAAGCTTAGGGCACTAAATAGGCTTTATTGCACAAAAATCGGGTGTGAACAGACATCAATTCATTCAGTATAAAAAATATGGAAGTTAATTATATCCCGTTTTGCACAGCCGAAAGTCCGAAGTCTTTACGGTATTCTCAGCCAACCCGTCAAAGTATTTTGATATGTTTACTCAAAGTCATTCAACATTTTAAGTTAGTAGTGAAGTAGTGATGAATCTTGTTTACATGCAAACCAGCTAGGTTCACGTGTCTAGACTAAATTGAAATTTACATTTATAAACTTGTCAAGTTTATGGGCTACCTCACTTAAGACGGTGGATTCTTGACTTCGTATTGTGCTTCATAATAATTATCCTTTGCGACAAACTCGGTAAAATATTCTGTGTTAATTACCAATCAATTTACCTCGAACAGAATCGATACAAATTTGAAACGGTATGAGAACAATCTTGTACAATAGAGCTACTTGTAAATATTAAACTGTAGGTACTCAGTGAGAGGGAAAGATATCTTCATCCTACGATCCACTCAAAATTTGAGTTCATATTGGCATAAGAGGGTTTTGTATTATAGATTTACCGCTATAGGAAATTTATAAAATAGTTTAGGTAGGTACACCGGTACACCAATCATAAGATAACATTTTCACGTTTATGTTGATTGAGCGGAGTTTACGAAGCTCTTTCTTAGACGACTCGTGTATTTCGTTCGTGATTGAACTCCTCCTAAACGACTGGACCGATCTTTTTGAAATTTGGCACGGTCATAGTGGCCATCACCATGAGTGCATATCTGATTTCATAAAGATCGGTCCTGTCGTTTAGGAGTTCGACCTGGATCGACAAACTCAGCTCAATTATTGCAACAGCAGAGTGCATTGCATACCTAGTATATTTTCAAGGTAGGTAGGTATATCTAGTAATTCCTAGATGAATCTTTTAAGTTAGCATTTAATTATGATTATGCATAGATTATGTATATATATTATATTCCACATAATTATTAGGAATGGTAACTTAAATAGTGTTGTACTAACTTAAATTTATACTAAATCGTAATTTAAAATGCACTAAGACTGATGAAATTTAATTGAAAACATATCCCCGGAAATCAGATAACGAAAGTTAAAAGAACTTTGCACTACCTTAATCAAAATTACGAAGTTTGCGAGTCTCTTCGCTTGTTAACGACTGAGAAGATGGCCGAATACTTTAATTATTTAGCTCTAATCGTTGGCAGTGATGTCCTTTGACGACGACCTGTTTAATTTAGGATTCCTCCCCCAAATTAAAAATATAATGAGACTGAACTGAGCTCGTGTTAATTGGAAACCGATCTCAGAGGGAGTAAGGACAGATATTTGTTTTACAGTTAATGGAGCATCGAAAAAATGTAGGTACACGGAAAAGGCATCGCTTCTTCTGTGTCGAATATTGTTTAAGACCTCTTTTATGACCGCGAATTACAATCACTTTTCTTTTTTTACAATCGCATTAGATAGTACTGGTACGGTGTCTTGCGCGGTGCTTCGCGCCGCACCACGCCATAGGTTCTGGCCTATAACTTTTGACCCCTTAGGGCTTGGTCAAATTTTCGATTTTTTGGCTTGCCTCCAGATCGAGGGCTATCCATAGAGGGGTCAACCATCATTGGAGCATAAGAAAAAATGTTATGTCAAATGTTAAACAACGAATCAACAACTTTGTTCCTCCTTTTTTTTGGACACAAATGCACACCTGCTATTTTTAACACCCCTTGACGTCTTATACAAAGCCTTTGACAACAAATAATAGCAATCATTTATCAGTACTCAAATGAAACTTTGTGCTGTGAACGTAGGATTATCTTTTCTTTTTTTTTCTTAGCTAGTTATTATTTTAGGCGATAATCACGTTTCCTTCCCCAAAGAGGTTAATAGCTGCCAATTTTCATATGTTATTAATTTTTGCCAACGGCAATAAGCTCCGTTATATGTGGCAGTAGGGGTATGCCTGTCACCGCAACCGAGCACTTTAAGTTTGCTACAGCCTAGTCTATTGATCAGCAGGTGCACCACTGGCAGATGATATTGGCCAAGATCTTATTAAGACTCTAACAATATTAAAATTCAATACAAAAATATGGAAGTTATCTGTCGATTCGTTGCGTAAATTGGATGCTATCAAAATGTCCTTTATGTAGATCCGCATTCATATTCATGGACGTGACCACCAAATAAAAACAACAAACCATAATAGAATCAACAAATAAAATCCATCAGTGACATGCATGACATAATACATGCTGTCTTGGCATCTACAGGCTGCTTCTTTTATAGAACGGTTTATAAAATATTTATTTTATAAATATTTTTAACATTTTACTTAGAAAACTAAATGGGCCAAAATTTGGCATTTATTAGCATTGGGCAATTATTAGCAATTAGCAGCAAATTACCTGCAATTTTATTGCTTGCAAGTTTTTTATTGTCATGAAATTTTATTGTGCGATTAATTAATAATTATGGCAATTTAATATTTTTAATTGTTGTTTTAGGAGTGTTTTAATTACATTTGTAAATTAAATTAAATATTTAATTTTAAATAAATGCATGTATTTGCATGTAAGTTAATTAGGTATGTAAGTATGAACATGAAATTAGTTAGACACCTCTTTGCACTGATATTTACTATTAGTCGATTATATCGATTTCCCTAATATAATATATATATAATATAATAAAGAATCATCCTATATCCAGTGTTTGTCGTCTACGGGTAGATACTGCAATATTTTGCCCACCTTTGGGGTCTCCACATTATGCATAACTGATAAGGCCCGATTTTGTATGCATGCGATCCTTAGCATAGCAGCGTGGTTATAATGATGCGAGGCCCGTGGGACAAGTATACCACACAGTTTTTAGCTTATATGTTTACGAGTATGTCATATTTTTGATCAAAGTAAAGACAATAAGTAACAGGTTTTTTGTTAAATATTTTATTACAGCACTGACAAATTTAGAAAGCCAAACATAAAATACACAGGATAAGGCAGTTTAAACGCTTGAAAACCGAATTGAGTATTATTTGACTGCTATTAAAATCGTATGTATAATTTTGTCTTGGACCTAAATGTAATATTAGAATCACATTTTGCATTTTCTATATTCAAATAAATAAATAAGGGCACATTTGGCCAAGAATCACAAAACGAGTTAACCCTCCGCAGAACGCCGGATATTCAATTCGTGGCTTGTCCGAAGTGTAGCGAAACAAATATTTATCAAAACCTGTAAGGAATACACAAAATGACATAAAACATGTCCAGCCGGACAAACAAACGCACAGTGATGGATTATTGCCAGTGACCGCCTCTATTTCCTATTGGAATAAGAAATTACCATATGCGACCGGACTAAGACCGGACGTGACGTGATCACATACTGTAGAGATGGCTTCAGTTTCAATTTTTCTTAGACAAACCTTTTGAGTTACTTTGTGGTTGTTTTATTTGATTTGATGACGACATTCTGTTTTTAGTTTTCAGATATTGTTGACCAAATTATTTAATTTCAATGATTTTATTTATTTTATACTATTGTCTATTACATCGTCATAGTATTAGATAGTGATGTTGTGGTTATGTCATTATCTGTGTTTAATACTGAGTCAAGTCGCACTTTTTTGCTGGCATATACGAGTACATAACCTTTTCACTTTAATAACTATTTAGACTGTTGATTGAGGGTGCTTACTGGAACTTATTACACATATTGAACAATAACACATACTGCATTATACTTTTCAACGAGTATAAAAATAGAATGCATCTTAAGCTCAGTGGTCAGAGCATTCCCCCTGTTAGGGAAAGGCCGTGGGTTCGAGTCCTGCCGATGACATCAGTTTTTGTGATCTATTTATAATTTCTTTCTTAATATTTTAAGAATAGTTTAAGCAAACTCATTGATTTAAAAATACAAAAATATTATAAAAGTATCTGTTTTCGTTTAAAATTTATAGGTGTACATTAATGGGTTAAAAACAAAAAATATGTATTTTTTTATTTATATTGTTGAAAATAATAAACATTTGAGTAAATAAATGCTCATTCTACAATATGTTAGCCAATTCCGCATACCCTAACCGGCGCATGGCGTCTCTCCGACGACCGGAGACCCTTCAAAAAGTTTGATAATAACACCAGCCGCACAGTAATGTGACAGCCGATACGTCGCCAGCCCACCACAGCTCACTGCTGCTTAAATTTTGAACACCCATTGTTTTGGCTCACTGAAATATTACAATATACATCACTCTTGCCTTATTATGAAAATGGAACCTCACAAAATTGTTGGACTTGTCGTAATGAAATGCCAATTTAAATAAATACCTCCAACTGCAAGATCACGTATTCAAAAAGCGATTGTTCAACTGTGAAACGTGATCAGATGTTTGGTTGTACGTACACTTTCTTAACATAATCATGTGTGTATGTATGGTCATTTGGGAAGATTTATGTGCCTTCAAACAAAGGTTGAGTGAGAGTGTTGATGCCAACTAAAAAGATATAAACAGAAGATTAAATATAACATTTTACTTAACAGTGGTTTTGCCAACTGCATTCACTCTTTGCTTTTGATTTTAACATGGAACTCAGAAATGATCAATCCGTAGGTAACCAAAAATATATGACTTAGGTACTCAAATTAAATAAGTAACTTGAAAATAAAAATCTAAACTAAAAGTAAACATGGTCAGTATGACCTTTGTAAGTCTCACAACTGAAAAAGAAACAAAGTGATAAGAAGAAATGACAACGCTTCTTAGCCGAGATGATAAATGACGGATTCATGAGGTGTTTCTCTCGGATCACATGTGTCGTTGGCGGCTAATGCGGTGGAAAGATCGGACCCCTCCATGACGCAGGCGAGCCACGGTATTTTTTTCCTTTAGGCATTATCAACTTCACACTTCATACAAAAGTGTTCGTCATGTTTATGGATATAATGGGCGTGTTAAATGATACCGTCTACAACATTATTTTATAGACAATTTGATCACTAATAGGTATATACCTATATCAGTATAAATAATCATAATCACGTAAAAGATGAGCCGGAGGGTTATGTAACCATTTTTCACCAATATAGGTTTGTCCGTTTCACGTAACATGCGGCGACTCTTGACTCTTCTTGCTATGGGGGAACAGTTATATTTTTTAAAGTCTCCATTATGTATCCATCAAAATATTTAATTCTTTAAAAGTAATTTTCAAAATAATATGTTTTCAACTAGTGGACGCCCGCGGCTTCGCCCGCTCGACAAATTATATGCTAAAAACCTTCTTCGAGAACCACTCTATCCATTGGTGAAAACTGCATCAAAATCCGTTGCGTAGTTTTAAAGATCTACGCATACATACAGAACGGGCAACTTTGTTTTATTATATGTAGTGATGTAATTTAAACAATACGAGGTTGTATATTATTACTATACAACTAGCTGTTGCCCGCAGCTCCGCCTGCGTGTTACTTTAGATCTACATAACTTTTTTATTTATGAAGCGATTGAAAACTAAACCGCAAATTCAAATCAAAAAATCAAATCGATTCTGAGATTAGCGTGTTCAAACATTCAGACAAACAGACAAAAGTTCTAAAAACCAGTTTCTCTATTATATCTTCAATTATATTCTCTATTATACCATAAAAATTCATCTTAAGATACGAAAATATGAAATATTATTTATTATCTGCGTCGTGCGTCCATTGAAATGTATGGCGAGCGATATTGTATCTTAAGTTAAAATATTATAGTATCTTAGCTGTGTGCAGCGCCCCTTAGTGAACTACACTACGGGTGACGTAACCTGTTCTGAAGAGCTCTTCAATCTGATCCCATCCTCTTCCCTCCGATCCCGAACAACGCGTGCCGGGCAGAGATGCCACTCCCACACAATGGATAGCATGTTCGCGAGAACTGAACGTTTTAAACGTTCGTTTCTCTGCCGAACGATAGTGCCCTGGAACGCCCTGCCTGTGCACGTGTTTCCTCCCACATATAATCCTGGGTTCTTTAAGCGGAGCGTGAAGAGGCACATCAGTAGGTCGTCAAGTTGAGGGCCACTCTCTATAGTATTGTGTGCTGTGAGAGTGGCCCACAATCGCTAGACGTCGTCACGACTTACCACCAGGCGGGCGGCGTCAATTTGGCGAACCCAATATTAAAAAAAAAACGAACTACGACAAACTTATTATAGTAATCGAACCGCAAAATTAAGTTTGTTTTTTATTGTGAATACTTTTCCGGGATAAAAATTACCCAGTGTGGTGCCCAGGATATTAAAGAATAATTATACCAAGTTTCATCGTAATCGAACCGGTAGTTTTTGCGTGATGCCTGAACAGACAGACAGAATTTTTTTTTTAAATCACATTTTTGGGTTCGGATTTCGGTCTAGTAACACCCCCCTGCTATTTATTTTTATGAAATTTTCAATGTACAGAATTTTCACTTCTACAGATTTATTATAAGTATAGATTACTTTCCATCACATAAAACGTCTAGACGACTATGTACCTATGTCGTATTTTGCAAAAGTAACTATACATAGTTCATTGAATTATTCAATTGCTTGTTCCACTATCAGATGGATAATAACTTCCAAACTTTTACGTGTGTTGCCAAAGAAAATATACCTGGAAAAATTTGCTTTGTTTTGAACTGGTTATATTCCATATGCCTGATATTTTACCTTAAAGATATGTAGATTACGATGAACTTGATTTTTTTTCTTGATATCTTGCCAATTTTCTTGGTAAAAATATACTTTGTACATTCTTACTACATAATAAATGTCAGGTTTCCGATGTAGGTACCTATTTAGTAGCTTCAACTATATAATAATAAATGAACTTTTTTTTCTTTTTTTTGTCGAGGCTTTTGTCCATAATTGGCATGTCAGCCTCATTTAAATGAACTTAGTTGATAAAATTGATAAAATTCAAAAGAGACGGTTTGGTAAAATGCGTATAAGAAATAGTTTCAAATATGTGATATGGGAGTTTAATATTACTACTACTATTACAATTTAACCGGTCAATTAAATGGTACAAAACATGGACACTAAACAACAACAAAGGTGTATGTTACTCAGTGACAAGTCAGATGCTAATCAGTCAACCCTTCAACTGACAAATCGGAAATTAGGGACGCATGAGCGATGCCGCAGGCAGGTTGACCCGGGGTCCTTAAAACCCTGGAGACTTACCCAGCCGGTTCTTTGAATATTTTAACACGTAACAAATGTCGTTTCACATTCACTAGAAGTATCCTTAGAACTTTGATGAAACTGTACTATTAAATTCTTGCTAGGTTAAAACCCAAACAAATATATGGTCACACTATAAGTTTTGCGTAACTTAAAAAACAACATGTTAAAACCAAAATATTATGTTTATTGCTTTTCAAAATACTCTCCTTTACATTTTAAACATGTTTACATGCAATCGAACCATTTTTTAAAACAGGAGGACCACAGATCTGAACGCATGTTTTCTACGTGCTGATTGAACGCTATCACTGCCTCTTCGGAGTTGGGAAAAGTAAAACCTCTCATAAAATTTTTGATTTTGGAGAAAATACCGAAATCACAGGGTGCTAGGTCGGGGCCTCGGGGCTATGCGTAGGATGGGTGACGAGTTGTACTTTTTCGGAAGCTAAAAATTACTTTGTTTTGTTGGCCGTGTGTGAAGAAGCGTTGTCATGATGAAGGAGAACGCGGCTTTTGGGTCGTCTTTCGCGAACTTTTTCTAACACCCTGGGTAAACAAATGGTAGAATACCACTCGGCATTAACACTCTTTTGATCTTCAAGTGGAATTGTATAGATGGGACCCGTAGCTGAGAAAAAAAACGCGATCATTTTTTTACCAACGTTTCTCGCCTGCCTCACTTTTGTCGGCTTGTTCTCATTTTCAAACACCCATTCACAAGATTGCTGTTTTTTTCGGTTTTAAAACAATAAATCCACGTTTCGTCTCGTGTGACAATGTCATAAACAGCATTAGAATGTCTGTGGTCGCGAGCCCGCTTCTGCTCCGCTGTCAGTTCATGAGGGATCCAACGACAACAAAGTTTCCGAACTTTCAATTCTTCGTGTAAAATTTTTTGGATTTGACTCATACCAATCTCCAATAGTCCTCGAATTGTCTCATAGGTAATCCGCGGGTTTTCTTCAATTAACCGCTTAACAGTAGCCACATTATTTTCGCTGACGGAAGTTGAAGGCCGCCCTTCACGAAATTCGTCATGTAAAGAAACTCGACCTCTCTCAAATTTAGCAAACCATCGCCTCACAGTGCTCAAACAAGGTGCTTCTCTCCAAAAAGCATTTTGAAGACGAGCGGCACAGTCTTGCGGAGAGAGAGAACTTTTAAAATCATCAAAAATCATCGCTCCAAAATATTTTCGACTTAATTCCATTTTCGTTGCATACGTTTGATGTGTGATAAAAAACAATTGACAAATGATTTCCCGCCAATTGTTTTTTTTTATTACTAAGAAGGTTGCAATGTTTAAAAAAATATAACATTCGAAATTCAAATAGTTCCGATTAGCTAGAAGTGCAAAACTTTTAGTGTGCCCCAGTTATAATTTTACTTATACAATGTATATTTAACGTGATTTAGGATTTTTATCTCATACTGAGCAAAGCATGACGTTCCATGAATGGTATTAAATAACTGGTAATAATATAAACAATTACAAAAACTTGACGTCAATATCTATTATCTTCGTTTTAAGTATACACTTTGATACAGTGTCAAGTAGTTTGAACGGGCCTTATGCGGCCTTCAACGTTGTCGATTACAGACGCCAAAGTACGGAACACTTTGATCGTGTTACCGTCCGTAGACGTATCTTTAGCTTTGAGAGCCATCGACTTGCTCAAGGCGTTAAAGTAGATCGTTTGATAACTTGAGCTGCATTTGAAATAATTGAAAGGTGAACGTTGCTAAAGTATTAACTACAGTTGAAGGTTTTACTGTAACTAGTGGTTCTACGGGGTGATCAGATATCAATGTTTTTTTAAATATAATCATTCTGCACTCATTCTCTCTCATACTACCAATAAGTTATGTGGTAGGTGTTATAATTTGAAGTAGATAGTGCTAGTAAGTACGATAATTTTAGTGTCTAGGTAAATCTATTTATGTATCTAGGTTATTGTTATTGTTTAACGACAAAGGAAAAGTCTATGTTCATGAATATTATTCATCAAAATATTGAAGGCTTTTCTGGCAAAGAGTTAGAGCTAGAATTATTTTTGAATGAAAAGTGTATTCATGTACTTTGTTTAACTGAACACTGGTTAAAAAAACATGAACTCTTAGTTAATATTGATAATTATAAAATCATCAGTGCGTTTACTAGAGATTCCGCTATAAGAGGTGGGTCACTCATTTTAATTAATGACAAATTAAAATCGAAAGACAGAAAAGATGTAGTAGCACTCACAAGTGAGCGAAATATTGAACTATCATGTGCAGAGCTAGAACAATATATTATTATTAGCGTCTATAGACCTCCATCTGGAGATTACTACTTGTTTGAGTCTATTATGGAAGAAGCCTTAATGAAAGTATGTAAATGTAAGTAGACTGTAGTTGTATGTGGCGATTTTAATATTAATATTTTAGAAAACTCCCAGAACGCGATAAGGTTCCTCAACCTTTTTAAATCTTTTAACTTACAAAATCTTTTTTGTGAACCAACTCGCACCACAGCCACATCAGCTACCTGCTTAGACAATATTTTTTCTAACAGCGATGTAGATGAGAAATCAATAATACATTTTATTAATTCAGATCATGCAGGTCAGTTAGCTAGATTTAAGTACCAACATGTTCCATCATCAAAAAATATTGTATGTAGACCAATCACAAAATATCGATTACAAAAATTTAAAGTAAACATTAATAATAAAGTACCTCTTTTGGAGTTGAATAATGATAAAAACCCGAATGATCTTTACGGAGATTTGTTCGGAGTAATCAAATACGAATGCAATAACATTTTCACAAAAAAAAACAATAAATGTAAATCAATTCAAAATTAAATTTAGTGATTAAATTGTATGAATTATACGAGACAAAGGCATCTACTAATGAGCCACAAGTAATTGAACGGATTAAAAAGTACTCCAAACTGTTCAAAAAAGTTTGTTAAATAGACAAATCAAATTATATACGGGCTAAAATTGAAAAATCCGATAATAAAACTAAGGCAACATGGAATATTATTAACAAAGAAACCTGTAAAGCAAAGTCACGTGATCGATCCTTCGAGTTAAAAATAGATGATAAACATATTAAAACTGATTCTGCAGTGGCCAATGCATTTGAATCTTTTTTCACAAATGTTCCAATTATAACGACAAATAAGTTAAATTCTTCAAAAAACGTAGCCAATTCTCTTCTCAAATCTAGTGTTGATAAATGTAGAGTTAACTTTGATTTTCAGTATATTGACTCTGTCACTATACTTAAAACTTTTAAACAACTGAATATAAAAAATACTGAGGATCTTTGGGGCATTTCAACCAATATAATAAAATCAATAATTCCTGCTATTGCGCCTTACCTTGCATTCATATTCAATAAATGTATAGATGAAAATCAGTTTCCTAATCTTATGAAGTACAGTAAAATCATTCCTTTATTCAAAGCAGGAGACAAAAGTGATCCTTCAAATTTTCGACCTATCTCCATACTCCCAACACTGAGTAAAATTTCTGAAAAAATAATATTTAATCAATTGCTTTCACATTTTACAGAAAATAAGTTACTTCATAGCAAACAGTTTGGTTTCACTAAAGGCAGAAACACAACGGATGCAGGAGTTGCACTTGTGAAACATATATTTGATGCATGGGAGGAAAAGCAGGATGCCATTGGTATCTTTTGTGATCTATCAAAAGCTTTTGATTGTGTTGATCATGAGACTTTGTTACTAAAATTAGGGTATTATGGTGTTTCGCACAGCTCACTTGGCTTACTGGAGTCTTACCTCACTGATAGAGTACAAAAAGTTAACGTTAATGGCACCGACTCTTCTGGCGCCTTATTAGTCATGGGAGTACCCCAGGGCTCGATATTAGGACCCCTTTTATTCTTAATATACGTGAATGATCTACCTTACTTCACTAAAAATCTTTGTGAAATAGTATTATTTGCTGATGACACATCATTAATTTTTAAAAGTGATAGACGAAAAGTAGTACTTGACGATGTAAATAATACCCTTTCGGAAATACTGCATTGGTTCACAAGTAACAACTTGCTGCTCAATGCGAAGAAAACCAAAATGTGTAAAATTTACTATGCCCAATGTTAGACAGGTGGATACTCATATTACTATGAATAATGAATTAGTTCAAATAGTCAATACCACAGTTTTTCTTGGAATAACTTTAGATAGTAAACTGCAATGGGTTCTCATATCACAGCCTTGGCAGGAAGACTTAGTTCGGCTGCCTATGCGGTTAGAAAGATAAGGTCACTGACTGATAAAAAACGGCACGATTAATTTATTTTGGCTACTTTCATAGCGTTATGTCATATGGTCTGCCGATATTGAGACAATATTCATATTACAGAAACGAGCTATACGAGCAATCTATAGACTCGGACTCCGTGACTCGCTGAAGGAACTATTTAAAGAAATTAATATTTTAACCGTTGCTTCTCAATATGTTTACGACAACATCGTGTATGTACGGAAGAACATAGAACTCTTCAAAAAAAGATCCGACAACCATAATTATAATACAAGAAATAAAAATAAACTGGCAATGACAAAAATTAGACTTCATAAAGTTGGTAATTCGTTTGTAGGCAAATGTATAAAAATATTTAATAAAATTCCGCAGGATCTGGTTGACATGCCTCTTAATAAGTTTAAAATAGTAGTGAAAAAACGTTTGATGAAGAAAGGCTATTATAATGTAGACGAATATCTTAATGATAAAAATGCATGGTCACCCTAATCTGCTGTTGTTAGCCACTCCTACAATCAATTTGTATTGTAAACAAAACATTATTAAAAAGAAAATGGATAATCTACCTGAGTTTCTTGCTGGTATCTTCTCAGGAGAACCAACTTACCGAACCAGCGAAATAATCATTTTCAAATGGTTATTTATGTAATTAATTTAGTATTTTTATAATAGTGCTTGACATAAAATTGTAAAATTTTGACATTCATATGTGCTCTTTATGTGCCTAAACTGAATAAATGAAATTGATTCTTTGTAATCTGCATGCCTGTATAGGTAGAACATGGTTCGAGCTTTTATATCCGGTGACATCTTGGAGATAATATATTATGTACCTGTGTTCTAAGTTAAATAAATATGAATATGAATATGAAGTGTGTGAAATTTCATACTTACTCCTCAATCCGGGCAATTTTCCTAAAAAGGCGTGGGTACAAAGTTTTTGCTTCACGTATGTCATACGTGTACATAATATTATTGGTATTTAAATTATCATGGTCACCCATATTGCTTTTAAAGGTTTCAGTATACCATGTAGGTACCTATTGTTTTGACTTTACGATATTTCAAGTATCAAATGTCAAACCTGTAAACATGTAAAGTATATACCTATTTGGACGAACAACTCTTGCATTCTCTTGCATTGATAAGAAGATGTAGTTAGTGTTAGCCACAATCCATTATAATCAGTAATCAGTAAAGTACTGAACGTATATTAAGAATAAACACAATACATTTGCGGACAGGATAATGGGTCGCAAGTAGTTATACACAGTAATAAATATCAAGCCGAGTGTACACAACACATACCAGGCCAGATGACGTCGGGCGTCTTAAAATATAGGTGCCCTTCTTCAACCCTTTCACCCTAGAGGTATAATTAATAAATGACCCACTAGAACCCTTGAACCGAATCAGATTAATATGGTATTAGTAAACACATACTAGGTACAAGTAACTTTTGGGCACTAGCCTAAGATACTACCTACACTCATAATAGTACCTATAACTTCATTCAAAATAATTTAATGATGATATGGTTAAATTAGGCTGTTAGCAAGGAAATGGAAATATTTCGATATTCATGAAGTATCCTCTTTGTGTAGTTATCCAGAAACGAATTGACAAAATAGCATTATTAAGTGGTATGACATTGGAGTTTGGAGAACTCCAGTAAAGGACTGCTACAGGATGTTGCTGATTAACATAATATACTTAATGCTGGCTAACTAGGCTAGAAGGATTGCGTGTTGCGGGCCTTTGCCCCATAGCACGCAACCAGATTCACTCACTGACGCGGGATAAAACCCTACCCCAACGACGCGGGATTCTCATCCCGACCAAACCCCCGCAGAGACCACAGAGATGGTCAAAGTCCGCCGGGCGCCACTGGAAATATGTTCTGCTTGTAATAAGAGACGCCCGGCAACGGACGTTAGAGGGCCTTGGAACGCGGAATTTAAAAAAAATGCTGGCTAACTTTAGGATAAAACGGTGTTCAAAGTACAAATTATAAATTTTAATTTTAAACCAATGCAGATTTTAATACAAGCTACTAATACCACAGATTCGGGAACAGAACTAGATACGTACTAACACGTAGGACCTAACTACACTAAACTTGTACCGGCCGTTCGCCATACATATATACGTAGGTTTACATTTTTAGATGCTCTTATCGTAGATACTTTAATGTTAACACCAAACTAGTGTAGTTTAGCTAAAAGAGTTTAATCGTCAATTAAGATTTTAAAAGCTTTAAGACTGAATTAACAATTAAGATCAACACGCTATCTAAACAAAACTTCAGAGATTATATAAATGGTACATAGACGACCTTTCGGCGACCGCGCGGCACCCATTAATTACTTAAATTTAATTCATACGAGACCCTACGCCACTATTTACATTCAAAAACGTACCCTTACGCCCTTGCCGGTGCCCGCATCCGTAACCCTTGCCAACAAACTTGACGACCCAAGACGCTAACTCCTAAGTAGACTTTCTTTGATAGCGCGCTCTGCTGACTCTGAATAAAGGCCAACGTCTCGATATAGAGTTTTGATCTGTAATTTTATACCTACCCGCCCCTACCGACTAAGGATTGTGGCCTATTGATCCCTACTGACTGTTTTTGTTCGCGAATATCGTGGAACTATGAACAAAGCTGTTTGAGCCACTTGCTTCAAATTGCGGATAACTACAACGTAATTGTGAAGATATTAGTACAAAGTGATCGTATCGTCGTGACATTTCTTTGATGTACTAATTAGTGAGATTCATTAAAATAAAATCTATAATTGTCGGGTCACGAGATATGTTGGTACTTACTTAGGTAAGTGGCCGGATAAATATGGAGTCAGCTATTTCCCTAGCGACTGTTATTTCAAAGGTTCTTCAACATATCTTCTATGTACATACGTTGGGGTATCTTATACGGTATAATTATTTGGCAGACATGATAATCTAGTCCGAGACGCCCAGGACTTTAAATGGCTGTGCCATAGCGGCTGGCACGTAAGATTTTGTTGCCTTTCATCAACATTACATCGCAAGGCAACGGTTTCATTTTGGACAAAAAATACTGGCAAATTGTGGGTGTGTAATGCACCTCTGCCTACCCCTTCGGGGATATAGGCGTGATATGTGTGTGTGTGTGATAATTTACTGTTAAACATTTTCCAGTACCTAGTGAAGAACACTTCCATTTCAACCTAGTCTTCTAAAAATATTGCCACGAACATAAAAGAAAAATGGTTGAAATAGATTCATTTATATTAGGTTTTTTAACTCCGCTGCTATGGCCACGGCGGTATAGTCCATTGCCAGGAGTCCCAGGCACCTATATCATTGTTAGTATAGCCCCAAGGAATGTACATTATGTAAAGTATCTGCAAACGTGATTAACATCACATTGCGCTTTCAAGAATCAAAGAATCAATTTCGTTTATTCAGTTTAGGCACATAAAGAGCACATATGAATGTCAAAATTTTACAATTTTGTGTCAAGCAATAATCGGTAAGTTGGTTCTCCTGAGAAGATACCAGCAAGAAACTCAGGTAGATGATCCATTTTCTTTTTTAATATTGTTTCGTTTACATTGTGTTACAATAATTTATATTGTATTGTACGAGTGGCTAACCACAGAAGATTAGGGTGACCATGCATTTTTATCATTAAGATATTCGTCTACATAATAGTAGCCTTTCTTCATCAAACAAAAGCTTTAAAGTACGTAAGTATGAAAAGTAGAGTGCCTAAATTACATTTTCTAATCTCAGAGGAACCTTGTGTATATTCTGATAACTAAGTTATATCCTCACAAATAAGGATCAGTGATTCCTTTAAGGTGGATTAGCCTTTATCACCGCGATACTTATATGAGTGCCCCTTTCATTGCATTAAAATGTAGGGGAAGGGTTCACCCGTAGCGTCTCGAGATACAGGAAGAATTTATAAATAAGTTAACCAGGCCCGCCTTATTCTTCGCCTCGTCTTACTTTGTTTTATCATATTTAAATTATTAGAGTCAGATGTAGAACGTGTACCTAATTGCTGTACTTTGTTAAGATAATGTACCTTTGGCGCGACTCCACTTTTGTTTTCTTGTCGGTCGACGATATAAATTCACGGGCGGTTCTCGAGAAGAACGCCCAAGTTTCGTATTCTGTTTTTGTAAAGACGTTCGCTTGGTAAGGAAATAAAATTTGTTATGCAGCCGTTTGGTCCGTAGGTGCTTTATAATAACTCCAAGATTATACTAAGTTAAGGCGGACAGAATTTGTAAATTTTGCGAGGAACATTAACAATAACTTTTTGTGAGTGATGAGGTTTTTTTTATGTACTTGTACAATATACATTCTAGGAGCAGTAACGGCAAAAATAAAGCTACTCGTATAATTATTCTTCTCCTCCCGAGAAATGAGTTGAAGTAATGTTAAAGTCATTCATGGTATTATAATATAGGTACAATATGTATTATAACTATATTTATCTCAAAGCAATAAATATAATATCAATAAATAAAACTAAATACTTACGTATCTCCATAAATTAATGATTATCGTGGTGTCCTATTACTGTGCAACACACGTGCGGCGTACGGGCACAAAATGCCTTAATTTATCCAAGAAAACAATATCTCATTTATATTAAAATATTTTCTACCGTAAATCAAATTTAAGTGTTATTTCATTTCCTACGCACACGCATACGAATAAGTAATTGAAATTTGAAACGAACTTTCGATTTTACGGACCCCATTCCTTCCGCAATGATTATGAATTTCCTTTTTGAGGGATAACGTCTTAATGTACGTCTTTTCATGTAAAGAGACTGTAAGAGAAAATATTTTCGCTAAGCTTTATGAGGCAGTAAAAGGGTAAAGTGTACATTGCTTTAAACTCGATGTAGAGCTAAGTAATTATAATCAAAATGGTAATTTTTGTCTGTCTTGGTACACTCTGCATAAAGCGTTTTTATTATATTTATTGCTTAGATTGATGTTACGTGTTTATACAATATTTTAGGAGAATTGTATACAACAAAATCTAGTCTCAGACTAAGCAGAACTTATTTAGGTTCTTATAAATAAATACTTAACATACATAGAAAAACACCTAAGCTTTGAAACAAATATTTGCAGATGGTACAAATATTTGTCAAACCTGGTACCACTGAGGTAGTAGTCTTACATTCAACCCACTACGCTACTAAGGCAGTCAGTTAGAAATGAGCAATATGTCATTTTCAAGAAACACTGACATGATATACCCATAGTTAGAATAATTGCTGTTAATCTAATGTCGTAAAATATCCAACCTTACTTAGAATCGCACGAATATCAAACTGTCATAAGTCACAAACAACAATACCACAATATTTACATTAAATCTTGTACAACAAACTAATAATAAACACTTAAACGTTAAGGCAGAAGATTTGCATTTACAATGGTGTTATTATCTGTCATTCAATGTTACGACTATTATTCCTTCCACTATCATAGCCCGGGGATGAAGTGTCAAGGCGTTGTCAACATGAGACAAGACTACGTTAACACAAGAAGGTATTTATGGAATTGATATTTTGTAATGTTAGGCATTTAAATAAAGAGAAGTCGGTAAGATTAAACTTTATTAACTTTGCTATAAATTATAGTGGTAGCCTTGCACCTTGGAATAGACCTTGCAAACATTTAAAACACTATTTGATCTAATAGAAAAAAGATCACGATGAAAAAATTCGGATAAACAATGTAGACGCTAGCCCAGAACAAACGTATAGACAGACAGACCGACAAAAACAAAAAGACCAGTCTTAAAATGTAGACGCTTTGCACGCAAATAACATTAATAAGGATCTTTAAATTCACACATCCATTCCGGATGTGTTTGCAAGAAATTTTCTTACAAAACAAATGTTTACATATTTTAATTTGAAGATAAAATAAAGCAGCCGTGTGTTGGTGAAGTGGTTACATGAATGCTTAAAATATTCTTAATTTGACTATTAAAACCCGTTACAAGCATCTGAATGTCGGCAACATCAATAAACAAAAGACGAACGCGAGCGCGAACGTCTAAAGTTGGGATCGCGCGGTGAGTGCAGAGGGCCCTTAATGAGGGTTAGAAATTTCGGCACATTGTGGCCCAAACCGCACCCGGTTTCTTAGCTTATTATTAATTCTGTAAGACGTGTCCCCGATGTCCAAGACGTGCGCTGAGATTCGAGACAAAAGTCAGAAGGGCGGAAGGGACGACCACCGAACCCCCTAGTACGTGTGATGCGTCGACAAGTCGCAAGTATGGGATTTACAGGTGGTTTTAATAACGGCAGCCACTAATGTCACGAGATGAATACTTAATGGATGGATCATCGAGGACTTAGATGGATTGGGAAAGGTAGGCGTGATAAACACAATGACAAGCTAATGAAACATGCATAGGATCTATACAAGAATCTACCTACATCAAGGGTATACCTATCGTACTAAATATTTATTACATAAATAAGCTACATCGTATTGATTCAGCCGACACTTTAAGCGAACCTAAATATTTATCTTAGTTAAAGGTCAGTTAATGCCTGCGGTTACACTTGCATGGATTAGGCAGCTCTTCAGAAAAAAACCAACGTGGTAAAACAATGTGTAAGCTATAATCAAAATATGTGTTTTATTAACGTTATAAGTTGATAGTTGAAGTTAAAGCTTATTTCTTTTTAGCGCATTTCATTAAAAGCTTGTTTTAAAATGTTTTTTTTTCTTTTAATTTATTTAATTTGATTTAAGTACTATGAAAGATGAATGTTCCAAATTCAAATCTCATTATTGCCCTAAGTCACAGAATAGGGAATAGAATAGTACTTACATAATATGTACCTTTTTTTTATGTATTTAAGTCGACAAATTGACGCCACCCGCCTGATGGTAAGCTGAGGCGACGTCTGGCAATTGAGGGCGACTCTCACAGTACACAGGAATACTATAGAGAGTGGCCCTCAACTTGACGACCCAGTAATGTGCCTCTTCACGCTTCGCTTAAAGAACCCAGGGTTATATGTTGGAGGAAACACGTGCGCAGGCAGGGCGTTCCAAGCCACCATCGTTCGGCAGAGAAAAGAACGTTTAAAACGCTCGGTTCTCGCGAAGACGGTTTCCACGGTATGAGAGTGACATCTCTGCCCGGCACGCGTTGTTCGGGATCGGAAGGGAGAGGGTGGGATCAGGTTGAAGAGCTCTTCAGAACACTCACCATGGTAAATACGGTAGAACTCGGCCAAGGAAGCAATTGTTCGGCGCTGGGCTAGCGGCTCAAGCTTCCCGTTACCTCCGGACAGTCTATAATGCGAACAGCGCGTCGCTGCATAGCGTCGAGTGCGTCCAGCAAATACTTCGCGGAGCCGTCCCAGAGGTGAGAGTACACAGTATTCAACGCAGGGTCTAATCTGCGTTTTGTATAGCAGACACCTCTGGTGCGGTGTAAAGAATCGCTTTACCTTGTTCAGTATTCCTAGTTTCCGCGAAGTTAGCCCAATACATCTCTCAATGTATTTTGTGTTATTGAGCTCTCGACGAACGTCTATGCCAAGGATGTCTAGATTGTCCTTCATTGGTAATATTGCATTCTGAAGAGTGGGTACGGGAAGGAAAGGGGATTTTTTCGCTGTAAATGCACACGCCTGTGTTTTGTGGGCATTGAACTCGACCAAGTTCTCGGCACCCCATTGGGAGATACTGTCGAGGTTTCGGTCGAGATCGCCCACGAGATGTCGTCTCTCCTCCTCTATCACAGATCGTCCCGCCGTCGGACGAACCGAGTAACTCCCGTGCAATGTACTGTCATCTGCATAGCAATGAATGTTCCCGAGGGAAAGCATATCATTGATATGCAGAAGAAAGAGAATTGGTGACAGTACGGACCCCTGCGGTACCCCGGCATTCACTTGCAAGGAGCGAGAAGCCTGGCCATTGCAGAGGACCCGCACTCGGCGCTCGTTTAAAAAACTGGCAATCCAGCTGCACAGTTGAGGAGGTAGACCATATGCCGGAAGCTTGGAAAGGAGCGAAGCATGCCAGACCCTATCGAAAGCTTTGGCGATGTCCAGGCTAATAGCCAAGGACTCGCCGAACTTTTCCATAGCCTCACCCCATACATGCGTGACGAATGCCAGGAGGTCACCCGTTGATCGTTTTGGCCTGAAGCCATATTGCCGATCATTGATTAGCGAGTGATCCTCCAGGTATCGCATGAGCTGCTAATTGATAAGAAGCTCGAGCACCTTGCAAATGACTGAGGTGACAGCTATGGGTCGATAGTTGCCTGGATCGGATCGATCCCCTTTCTTGGGGATCGGTTGTACGTTCGCCTCCTTCCAGACCTCCGGCACGAGGCCTGTAGAGTATGACAGGCGGTACAGACGCGTTAATACTGGAGACAACTCAGCAGCACATTTTCGTAGCACCACCGCCGGAATGCCGTCAGGGCCACTGGTTTTCCGCGTGTCGAGTGACCGCAGCACTGCCCGTACATCACATTGCCTGATAACAATGGCGGGGGGCTGCAGGCCACGGGCATCGACCCGGGAATTAGCCGCAAAGAGGTCTGCGAGCATGTCCGCCTTCTCTTGGGCTTTGTGAGCCAGTGATCTATCAGGAAAACGCAGTGGTGGCAGCGAGGCTTGGCAAAAATTTGACTGTACGGCTTTGGCCAGTTGCCAGTATCCACGGCTGCCCGTGGGATGGGATGTGAGCTCCTGACCAAGCCGCGCGACGCGTTGGGCATCCGCTCTCTTGAAGGCCCTCTTGCTGAACCTAGTGGCCCTATTTGTACGCTGCTTTGAGGCGGTTCACGTTCGGGTCACGTGCCGCCCGAGCCCTGACCCAGGCGCGATATGCCGACTGTTTTTTTCTGGACAGCCTCGGCACATTCACGCCCAAACCAGGGCCGAGCTTTGTGGATGCTGGCGACATCAGTGAAAGGGATATAATATTCTATCCCTAGACTGATCTCGCCAGCAACGGCAGCAGCGCTATCCGAAGGTGCCTTCCCTACAAAGCAGCGCTGGCTCCACGGGACGGACGCAAAGTAATCGCGGAGACCGTCCCAGTCTGTCGACGAGTAGTGCCATAGTCATCGAGTCATTTGTTCAGCACGAGCAGGCGGTGGCACTTGGAAGTTGGCGTGCACCACACAGTGGTCGGAAGTGCCCAGTGGGGCGCGTACCGACACACTGTACTCGGCTGGGCGACTCGTCATCAGTAGATCCAGCAAGGCGGGCGTGTGGTCTGATCTGTCAGGTATCCGGGTGATCCCCCGTACCATCTGGGTCAGCCCATGGGAGAGAGTGAATGCATGGGCGGTTCGTTCCGCATGATCGGTCCTAAGGGACCCCAGCCACTCAACGTGATGACCGTTAAAGTCCCCCAGGAAAACCAGGTCAGCGTTCGGGAACCGCACCTGCGCATCGTCAGCCATCTCGCTGAGTTATTCGAAAAGCCTTGTTGTCCCAGTGTCCCTTGTGTGGGAGCGGTAGACGCACACGTAGATCGGGCTCATGGAGCCATGATCCACGTGCAGCCAAAGGACGGAGTAGGAGGGGTTCTCCAGACAGCGCAACCGGCGGCAGCAAACATCCGCCCTAACGAACACGCACACCCCGGCTTTATCGCGGAATTGTTCCTCAATGATATAGCCCGGGTAACAGAGGTACGACGTGTCGTCAGGGCGGCGTATCTGTGTCTCCGTTAGAAACATCACAGAAGTCTCTTAACAAAAAAAACCTACTTTGGGCACACTAATGTAGGAACAAAACGCCACTTTTTGAGTAGAAGTGATGAAATAGTAGTTTTATCACTTCTATTCAAAAAGTGGTCGGCCGGCGCACAAAGGGTTCCGTACCATTATCCATAAAAACGGCAGAGAAATCACGTTTGTTGTATGGGAGCCCCTGCTTTTTAGTATTTGTTGTTATAGCGGCAACAGAAATACATCATCTGTGAAAATTTCAAATGTTTAACTATTACGATTCATAAGATACAGCCTAGTGACAGAAGGTTCTACCGTTTGGGTATCGAAACCTAAAAAGAAGATAATTTTATGATGTAGTCAAAATAGTAAAGATAACAGTAAGGTATGAAACCTGACGTAAATAGAAGCCAAAACAAGTCTTTAATACAGAGCAAGAACGAGATTTACCTATATTGTCTCACTATTGTGGTCATATTCATTTCTCCAAGACAATTTAGTTACAAAGTGCAAATCCCTTTAAGATGGCGTTCTCTGACAGGGGGTGCTTTCAAAACCTCGTTAGGATGTTCGCATTCTGCGGTGGTGGGTCACGTCGCGAGGCCGCGGCTGCTTCGAGACAAAATGTTACATATAAGTTTGTAGTACGCTGTCGAGTACCAGTGTGCTTAACTAAATTTACAACTATATTCAATTTGAAACGTATTGTCTTATCTATACCATACAATAAAATACTAGGATTTGTGTGTCTGTACATTTAAAACAGTTTTCAAAAAAATTCGTGGGCGTGTTTTATTTTTGTCGCCTTATGTGTACAGACTGACAAAAATAAACAACGTTTGTCTAACGCCACAGGAAGTTTAAATGACTTAGCTCAGCTTAGTGCAACATTTAGGTTTAGAAAAAAAAATTGTGCTGTTGGGTTCTTTACGAAATAGAGAAATACATGCTAACAAAAAACACTTGTACACCGTTACACTTTTATTTAATTTACAGGATTTAACCTGACCGGTTTCGCTTTATAGCATTATCAAAAGTTGTTGTTCACTTTACATATTTATTATTAAGCAGGTATTTTACTACACTGTCTAACATATCTTCAAGCCATTCAAGATATGTTAGACAGTGAAGTTAAAGAAATTCGTAAAGTTATATTTAGTTATTCATAAAGGTATTCGTAAAGGTTTGAATGCGTTGCAGTGGCGTAAAGACGCAACTGCAACGCAACCAAAGCTGGTTTTAGGTTACTTTTCGTTTTACTAATGACACCGACGCTAAATTTTTTTTAAAAAGTGGACCATATTTTGGCTTCTGCGGACCACCAGTTTGGAACCACTGATAAGCGTAACGTGACGATTTCTACTAAATCGCACTACCCGTAAGCCGAATTAAAGAACTTCGCTAATTGTAAGTAGGTAGGGTGATCCAAAATTTACGCAATCATAGCTACAGGGCATCAGTTAGTGAAAATGAAAAATATGTTTTTCCAGTGAGTTACAAGGTAACACTTCTGAAAGTCAGTCAGTTATAAAGGTTACAATTAAAGTCTAAATTGCTTCTAAACTTACATTTACTGCCAGATTCGCAAAACTATACGCAGAGCCTGAGAGAAAGAACCTGGCTATAAAACTCACGGCCACTCTTTTCTAATAGTATGAAAGTACAATATTAAGTACAGAACGAGCTCACATTTATAATTTAGTTTTAATATAATAATTCAAAGGTGATACCGAAGGCAGAAATAGAGTAAATCTATACTAGTATTATAAAGTTCAAGAGTTTGTTTAAACACGCTAATGTCATGATCTCCTGGTTTAAAAAAATCTAATGTTGAATATTCAATTAGGTAGGTAATTTAATTCTTTAAAATCACAATGTATTTCTCTGATAAAGTGTCATCATAATAAATAAAAGTACCAAGCCAACTACAGGATCAACAACAAAAATTGGCAATCGCCAAATGCGTTAGTGTCGTGATCGGCAAACGTTAGAGGCATTTATCGGCAAGTGCCCGCACGGGAACAATATCGCACTTGAATCGCGCCACTGTAATATATTGCGATCTGTGCGCTTTATATGGCCCGATGTGTAATTGATTGTGTTCGTGCTACAAGATACATTGTATGTTTTGTACTAGAAAGAATATATTGAGGATACGTCTTTGACTTAAAGGTTACATACTAGGTAAGTAGATAAGCATATTATAGCTACACTCAAATTTCGTATATATTATATTTGGTAACTGGATGACGGACGCAAGTGGTGCACCTGCCGATCTACAGAGGAGGCCCTGACAAACATAAAGTTCGCGATAAGCGGTGAAGGATCGCCATATATTACCCGAAACCAACAAATTGATAGACTCAAATCACGTATTTTTTCCCGAAGGGGTAGACAGAGACGCTACGCCCACGTTTGCCAATCCTTCGTTAACCCCACGTAATAGGTGGCGAGCCTTATCGTTTCCGGGGACTGAGTATATTTCACAGGGCCACGTCTGTCCTTAAGTAGGTGCACCGAGGATGGAGCTGGAGATGCTGGTAACTTGGCACCAATAAAGTGTCTAATTTAAATATATCTATATATAGAAATGGGGAATGTACCCCCCTTACCTCTCGAAAACTGCTTATGCTCCAATGATGGTTGACCCCTCTATGGATAGCCCTCGATCTGTAGGCAAGCCTTAAAATCCAAAAATTTGACCTAGCCCTAAGGGGTCAAAAGTTATAGGCCAAAACCTATGGCGTGGTGCGGCGCGAAGCACCGCGCAAGACACCGTACTAGTACGGATGTAAACGAGCATATCTTTTCCCATATAAGTAGAAAGGAGCGTAACTTCATCTGGATTTGCTTCGAACTGCATCGGTGGCGTGGTCGGTAGTGTATCCGCTTTCGACGCCGAAGTCTCAGGTTCGATTACCGGTCGGGACAAACTTTGTGTGATGACATATACGTTTGTACCGAAGTCTGGATGTTTTCGATGTATAATATATATGTATTTACAAAAAAAATAATATAAGTATTTATATTAGTTTATCTAGTTCTCATATCACAAGCTTTGCTTAGTTTAAGACTATGCGTATGGCATTGTGTGAATTGTCCTATATATTTATTATTTATTTATTTATTGAGCAGAGCGAAGCGTAGCGTTTCTTAGACGACAAGTCTAAATCGTTTGTGTGCCAACTCCTCCGAAACGGCTCGACCGATTTTGACCAAATTTGGTATGCTGGTCGACATCAAACCCGAGAGTGCATATCTCTGAAATCATGAAAATAGAGCATAAAAAAATTAAGGAAATTTGCTCCGCTCAACATTTGCAATTAGTAGCATGCATTGCATACCTAGTTTATTTCTGGATTTCTTTTCCCCGCCATCAAATATTATTTTCGGATGTTAGTGAACAGTAGAAAACAATATAATAAAAGAAATAAATACTGTTTTGTTAGTCACAGAGTAGAATTGAAACTTTTTACTACTTTCTTATTACATGACGTACCATCACTGGTAAACATCACGAATCGAATCAGATTTTTTTAGGTTTGTTGAACAACAAATCACAAACAAATCCCTATTCCACGGATTTTTTGTTATAAATCTGTGGCCTATTCCACTACAAGTGAGTTTGAGAACCTGACTGGTTTCGCCTAACAGCATTATCAAATGTGTTCTTTGATATTAATTTTTTTATTCCTACCAATGAAATGTTTTGTTTTTGTAAAAAGTAAGGAATTGCGGCTCTCTATACCCAGATAGACCCTGCGACACCATATATATGCTACATGTATATAACTGAGTATATTAGAAATTAAAATAAATAAAATAGTAAAATTTTGAGATCTTGGAGAGGTTATAGAACTATTCTATTTGGGCGAAGCTGCGAGCATATAACTAGTATTGTCATAAATACAATCGTAGTGGAAATTTATTTCTTTAATATAAATTAATTGGTGAATATAATTCGCATTCACACGATGGTTTTAAATTACAATGAAACCAGTGAAATTAGTTAAAATTTCTGCTCATTTTAACTGGTACTGTAGCGAGATTGTTATTGACCGTGCAAAGGAAGCGTCTACATTTCGAGATTGGTCAATTTTGCTTTCGTCCGTCTGTATGTCTGTCTGTATGTGTGTTCCGGACTAGCAGTCACAGTTCAATCAATCATTTATTTATGGCTGAACACACACCGCTGTGCTCTGCCTCACCGACCATGCAATATTTATAGGACGAAACAGTAATGTCATATATTAGAATAAATTAGAATAATGTCAAAATTACAAAATAAATTTAATAACAAATATGAATAGTTATGATCTTCACAAAACTTGTCACATGGATTGGGGGGAAAATGAGGGAAAAGGCTTAAATAATGTTTTAATGCTCGCGAGGTCTAAGTACTGTTCGACCATGGGGGACCACTAGTACCTAAGTACTTTTTCTGTAATACATTCTATTATGAAGTTATTTAAGTTTTTCTAAGTTATTAAGTACATTATAGTACAAGCTGCTCTGCTTAATTTGAGACTATTATATAATTACTTATTTCTAGTAAAACACTCATAAATCCTTTCTTATTAAATGAAATACCTTCTCGCCTTTTCTTTACAATGGCAGTAATAAATTAGAGTTAGTAGTGAGGTTTCAATCCATTGGTAGCCAACGGGCGGTAAATTATCAAGTAAGGCTGGACGAAAGAAATATCGCCGTCAACACCCACTGCAGTTGTGGCAGTTAGTGTTGAGGTTCAACGTGTATATAAAGTATCGATAAAATACGATGTTGTGTATTTATACTGGGTGTATTTTTCAAATTTACCAGAACTTTAGAGATTGTAGGTATGTAACATCGGTTTTGGCTGTTGCAATTTAGGTTCGGATTACGAAAGGTGTTTTATTATTTTATTTTTAATTGTTTTCTCTTTTCGGTAACGGTAATAGGTTCGCCCTCTATTACGTAGGACCAAGAAAATTATTTGCAAATTGTGGGTGACTAACCCACCTCTGCCTACCAAATTTCTATCTCTGAGTTCAAAATTAACTTATTGAGGTAATAATAATAATAATCTGGTTTCTGGTTTGGAGTCTGGTTCCTTACCCGCTTTCATGACCACTGGCATCACCTTCCTGCTCCATAAATCAGGTAGTACCACGGAACCTAAAAACTATAGACCCATCACTTGCTTACCTACCATCTACAAGCTCCTTACATCTATTCTGAGAAGTAAAATAAACTCGCACATAGTATCTAATAATATCTTAGATAACGCTCAGAATGGATGTAGGGCTGGGTCTTGTGGCACTAAGGAGCTACTCCTCATTGATATGGCCATTAGCCAACAAGTCAAGCGGAGTAGGGGCGCCCTCTCTACTGCCTGGATTGACTACAAGAAGGCCTATGATTCGGTGCCTCATTCATGGCTGAGGAGGATTTTAGAGTTGTATAAAATTAATCCGACTCTTAAATCCTTCTTAGTCTCGTGTATGGGGCAGTGGACCACAGTCCTTCGTCAACCAGGTAGTGGTGGGCACGCCTCTGACCCGCAAGGCTTGATAAGGATCGAGCGTGGTATATTCCAGGGCGACAGTTTGAGTCCATTGTGGTTTTGTTTAGCACTGAATCCACTTAGCACATTGCTGAAGGATTCAGGGCTAGGCTATCGGTTTCGTAGAGGGGGTGAGGTTATATCTCACCAGATGTACATGGATGACCTCAAACTGTTCACATTGAAGCACCAAGATTTAGTGACATTATTAAAAACTACGGAAGTTTTTAGTAATGCCATTAAGATGGAGTTCGGTGTTGATAAGTGTGCGGTTATGCATGTACAACGGGGGAAGGTTGTAAATTCACCGAATTTACAACTTTCTGAGATAATAACTCTCAGATCTCTCTCCGAGACCGAAACATACAAATACCTAGGTATGTCAGAGTCATTGGGTATAGCGGTAGAGGATATTAAGAAATCGGTGAAAGAACGTTTTTTGGCCGCCTGACAAAAGTTCTTAACAGTTCTTTGTCCGGTGGTAACAAAATGCGGGCTTTCAACGGTTGGGTGATACCTTTATTGTTATACTCCTTTGGCATACTTAGGTGGACTCAAACGGAACTAGACGCCCTGGATAGGCGAGTCCGTCAACAACTGACATTGCATCGAATGTTACACCCACGATCTTCTGTCATGAGACTGTACATTCCGCGGAAGTGGGGGGGTCGAGGCTTTTTGAATGCCAAGAACCTCCACAACCGTGAAGTGTGCAGTCTGAGAGATAACTTTCTACAGAACGGGTGTGACATTCATTGCGATGTCGTGATGGTTGACAAGGGCCTAACACCTCTTTCCTTGGCTAACGAGAACTGGCGTAAACCAAAGGTGCTAGGTACTGAAGACCGTAGGGACGTATGGAAGAGTAAGGAGCTACACGGGCGGTTCTACCGGGTCTTAACAGGACCCGACGTAGACCTGCTCGCTTCGGTGAACTGGCTACGTTTTGGGGACCTCTTTGGGGAAACTGAAGGTTTTGCCTGTGCAATTGCAGATGAGGTTATCAAGACGAACAACTATCGGAAATACATCATGAAGGACGGTACGGTCGACATTTGTCGAGCATGCCACCGTCCTGGTGAATCACTTCGCCATATTATTTCCGGTTGTTCGTATCTTGCTAACACCGAGTACTTGCATAGGCACAATCAAGTAGCCAGGATCATCCACCAGCAACTTGCTCTTCAATATGGCCTTATTGAGTTTGAAGTACCGTACTATAAGTACACACCAGTGCCAGTTCTTGAGAATGGTCGTGCATTGCTCTACTGGGACCGATCAATCATCACGGACAGGACTATTGTTGCCAATAGGCCCGATATCGTGTTGGTTGATCGGACCCAGCGTCGGGCAGTGCTCGTCGATATCGCCGTCCCGCATGACGAGAATCTCGTGAAGGCAGAGAAGGACAAACTTAGCAAGTACCTCGATTTGTCCTACGAGATAACCGCCATGTGGGACGTAGACTCGACGATCATTGTCCCGGTGGTCGTTTCGGCAAACGGATTAATAGCGAAGAGTCTCGATCAACATCTCAAGAGACTCTCGTTAGATTGTTGGATCAAGAGTCAGATTCAGAAGGTTGTTATCCTCGACACGTGCCGTATTGTTAGGAGGTTTCTTAGTCTGTAGCCTCCACCACCGGTAGTTTGGGTCCTACTCCGCTACTGGTGGGTCACTATTTTTTATATTTTTAAATGTATTTGTGTTTTTTATAAATGTATTTAAAAATGTATAAAATAAGAATATAAATGAATAAACGATATAATAATATAATAAAGCCTTTTATTGATTTCCTTGATACATTAATTATTTGTTTAGTTAGTATTGTTAATTACATTGACTTATTAGCTATTGTTAGTTGAGTTAGTTGAGTGTAATTTAATGTGTAGTTTTGTTAATCATGGATCCCTCTTCGGGTGAAGGCCTCCTCCAATACTTTCCAATTTTCTCTTTTATTTGCAAGTGTCAGCCATTGTTTGCCTGCTGTCTGGATGATATCAACAGCCCACCGTTTGTAGGGCCTACCTACCTTACGTTTCCCTATTGGTCCTTGCCAGGTTGTAATGCGTTTCGTCCACCTTTTATCTGATAGTCTAGCAACGTGACCTGACCATTTCCACTTCTGCTGGAGACTGTATGTGACAACATCAGCCACTTTGGTTTTCTGCCTTATTTTTGCATGTCTAATTCTGTCTCTTTTTGATATTCTCAGCATACTTCTCTCCTTGGCTCGTTGAGTGGTTTGAATTTTATTAATTATTTTTTTTGTGTAGGTCCAGGTTTGTGAACCGTAAGCCAAGCAAGGTAAAAGACAAGTATCGAATACAGTTTTCTTAAAAGCTAAGTTGTAGTCTCCCTTGAAGATATCTTTCATAGACCAGTACTTCCTCCAAGTTAGACCAATTCTTCGAGTTACCTCCTCCTCGTTATGGGTTTCTGAAAACGATACCCGCTTCCCCAAGTACACATAACTTGTAACATACTCGATTACTTTGCCATTAATGCAGATTGGTCTTGCATTGAAGTTGCTCATTAATTTTGTTTTCGTAGCATTCATTTCCAATCCTACATGGGAGCTCTGAATACTCAATGAGTTCAGCATAAGTTCTAGGTCCTTAGGCGTTTCTGCAAATATTACCACGTCGTCAGCGAATCTTAGGTGGTTTAAATATTTTCCATTAATCAGTATTCCTTTTTTTCCCCAGTCTAGCCTCTGGAACACGTGTTCTAGTACTGTCAAGAAAAGTTGAGGTGACATAGGATCACCCTGTCTTACTCCCCTCTCGATATTGATTTCGGGTCCTTTACATTCCAGCCTTATTCTGCTCATACTATTCCTGTAGATTATTTGGATGATTTTAATATATTTGGGATGAACTCCTATAGATTCTAAGGCTTCCCAAATGGCATTGTGGCCGATGGTGTCGAAAGCTTTGCTGTAGTCAACGAATTCTATGTAAAGTGGCCTGTTGAATTCCTTGTATTTTTCGAGTACCTGTTCCAAGGTGTGGATATGATCAGTTGTGCTGTAGCCTGAACGGAAACCTGCCTGTTCTACGAGCTAGGCAACAAGCTGATTGGTCTATAGTTGCTTATATCTAGAGCATCTCCTTTCTTGTAGACTAGTATGATTTCTGAATTGCACCACTGTTGAGGTATGATCTCTGTTTCTAAAATGTTATTAAACAACTGTGTGAGGTGTTTTAGGAGAACCGGTAACCCTAATTTGATCATTTCATTAGTTATTAAATCAGAGCCAGGGCTTTTATCGTTTTTTAACAGTTCGACCTGGTTGTGGACCTCACTTACACTGATGGCTGGTAAATCAACTATAGTTGCTTGTTCGCATTCTATAGTGATCACCTGTTTATCGTGTTTTTGTTTTCTATAAAACTTATTGAGGTATTTAACTTAAACTCTATACTGGTCTTCACATAGTTATATTAACTGGTAAAAGAGGAGACATAGCAGGCTAGTTGGAAACTCTAAGTAGGTGTACGATTTTTGGTCTACACAAGCTATTTAAAACGAGACAAATCGTATTTAGCGATGATTAAAGATTTAAAGAACACAATTAAGTATTGCTTTAAGGTTTATAGTGCGGTGAATCTTGAAACCGTGTCAAAATATTTTCCATATATTTATCGATATAAAACCCAACACTAAGTGTACTATATGGCTAAGTGTTTTAACAAATCGGTGTGTAAGAGGCCGGTCCTGAGCCCACCCGCCGAGCGCTTAATCACTTAACACTCTCCGGATTAATGGGGAATTTATTGTTAAAATATAGGTTTATACAGAAACCCAATGTAATTATATACTATGTTTACAGTACCAAGCACCACGAAATCGTTATTAGACAAGAAATATTCTTAGAAAATAAAATATATTTTGTAACTGTTTGTGAAGAACTAAAGAAAGCAATATTATACATGTATACCTAAAAAGAAAGAAGTAATTTTATTTATGGATCACAACATTTTACAGTAGAATTATGGGTGGGTTTCATAATTACAAGAGTTTAATGTATACTCATTCACCTGTTTATGGTGACGATAGCATCTCAGAAGCCTAAACCTATTCAATACATTTTTCCCAGTAATATTATTCAAAGTTTGGATCTTTTGTTCTCCTCGGAGTTAGTTTAAGCTTAGTACTTAGTACTACTTAAGTACTAACTCTTGAAGGTCTATTATCTATAAAACTAAGTTTCCATAGGAAACGAAATCACGGAAACTAAAACAATTGATGTGGTAGTGAAGAATTCACGAATGATTTGAATAGGAATTGCTTGTACAGACAACAAGACAGAAGAGTGACAGTATAATAATATGTTTAACGTACTAAATCAAATTTGAAGGGATATTTTAAAGTACTATTTTTGTAAGGATAAATTATCAAAAGGATACTAAAATTAAACAAACTAAGGACATTTTTTATCCTGTCGTACATCTAAAATCACGTAAAACATGAGAAGGGGTAACGACACAAGAGAATTCAACCCCTGTAAAGGCATTAATTCTTACAAGAATGAGGAATGAGACAAACGGTCGGTCCGACCCGGAACTGGCCCGTGAAAAGAAACCTATTTTTACAAAACGTTGGTATAATATGGACAAGGCCTAGTGGTTTTGGATTAATGACGATGTGACATTAATTTCTTTTCTAAAAATGTTAACTCTCTCATTCACACAAAATCGTATCAAATAAACTTGTACCATGTTCACCGTGTGAATGTCGAGGCCATCCAGCTCCTCGATACCACGGAAATAGTGAGAAGACTGAGAAGGACGACTAAACCTTACGAGTTAGTGTAGTGTAATAGTGCAGTGTGTGCTATACTTTAAGACAACATGAACATAGTGTCATTATTCATTCATATAGAGACAATAAGAAAAGTACCAATGGACACATTCTTACATCTTAATTATTTAGCAATTTAAGTTAGATACAAATTACTTATTAGTGTTAAGACACTATTGAATAGGTAGGTAGGAGGAAATTGTTTTTTTTTTCTCGTGTTTATGTCGTTAAGCCTTAGCTTAGCGACATAAACACGAGAAAAAAAAACTTGAGCTAGGGTATAAAAGTCAGCTTTCTTTTGAACTAGTAGTTTTTTTTTTAAATACATACCAATAGTAAGGGATAGATAACGATGATCGGGATCAACTGGGATCAAACCTGTAGTAACGGATATATAAGATGGTCGGGATTTGGAGATTCTGTAAATAAATTGTTTTAAGCACTTGCAAATAGAAGTGTATCACATAGGTATACTACGAGTATAAGCATGCGCATTTTTTTCGGAACTGATCCATGCCTTCGATTTATAACACGAATAGAATAAAGAATGATGACATATCAAAAGTGTCAGATTTCAGCTACTCTCACCGTAAAACTGATATTCTCAAATTTAGTAGCAGCATGTCCACTCCATTCTAACAGCATCCTTTATACCAACAACGTTACGTATGTTTGTCCGAGGTCACTCGCCGATCAAAGCGATCGCCAATAAATAAATAGTTTATTTGCTTTGTAAATAAATACTGAAAGGCTTCTGAATAGTTCCAATAGGAATGCGACAGAGGGTGGCAGGGTCAACCTAACTAACGAGAACTAAATACGTTTATTTTGGACAGGAATCTTGTTTACCCCATTTGGCGTTTTGATTGATTTATTTGTTTACCCTGAATGTTTATTGGAAATGTTTTCTTAGTGTAGGTACCTGAAATATTTATCTTACATTGTAATCACTGTCTTACAATATAATTTAGTTACAATTTATAATTATGATATAAGTTGAAGTATTTCGGTAGGTATAATTAAATTTTCAATAATTAATATACAATGTCGTAAAATCAACATCTAAATACTTTGATTTTAGACTTAACTAAAGAACTTTCGCTGGCGTTCTTTTCGCCTGTAGACCTAGCACAGTCCGCTGACTGTTTCCAAATTAATACATTTCTATTGAAAGCGTTCAACAAATTAAAAATATTTCCATGAATGATCAAACTGAGTGAGTAAAATTGTTTTGAAATTCTGTGATAAAAATATTCCGTCCAATCACAGTGTATAACGAAACACTCTGTCAGACGATTTACAAGTGGTATCATCACCAAGTACTGATAAGTCTTGATATATGGATCAACTGCTCATTTTTTACGTGACAAGCTTCTATAACAGTGCCCATTTAACTAAAGAAATAAATAACACCAATATAATTTTCGATATAGCAGTAATAAACGTAAGACAGTTTGATTTTAACTACAACGCCATCTTTGATCAATCTCTTGAATTAGAATTAGTAGTTGTGATATATTAAGCTAAAATGGTTATATTTTGCATAAATAAGAATAAAATTTGTTAATAAAATAATGAATTTACTTTTTTTTACTTTTACTTCGGAAACATTTACTTAATGGAATTTCCAATTCAATGTTACATCATTGCAATATTGAAAATGTAATAAAGCGCCATCTTTTCGTTACGTGTCTAACTACTAAAAGCTTTTGCTCGCTTACTATCTAACTTGGAGTGTTAAGATAAGAGGCAACCCTGCTAGAACAGGGAAATCCGCTCAATGGCTTCTGTTGTATTTACATAATAGTCAAGAATTTGTTTGTGTATAAACTCGAAAGTTATCATAAGTTTTCTTGTACATATTTGGTTAAACTCATCGATGTAGTTAATACACATGAAAATAAGTAATAATTTATCAATGTTTTTTTTTGATTTATTTTCTTCGTGTTCTTCAGATTTCCACCGCTAGAGGCGCTAGGGTAGCGTCCATATTGCCGGGAGCAATTAGCAAAAACACGGCCTGTTTATTAATAATTTATTGTAGTTCTAAGAAATTCCATTCTTACCCCTTACTTTGTTTCATCTAAGAGTATAAATAGCTATTTATTAATTTTCAACCGACTTCCGAAAAAGATGGAGGTACCGACTCAATTCGACTGTGTTTGTAGTATGTTTTTTTCGTTACCTCATATCTTCGTACTGGGTGAACTGATTTTGAAATTTTTAATTGAAAGCTACTTCCCAAGATTACCGACAACTCTTTGGTCCCATTTCGGTTGTTCGAAGTTGGTTAGTGTGTCAATTTTGGTAGTTCGAAGTTGGTTGATGTGTCAATTTTTGACGTGTATATTTTTAAATACAAGTAGAATGTTTCAGAGACTAGTTAATCATTGATTTTACTGTGGTAGATAACCTAAGTAGAACTGGTTCGTTAGGGAAATCACATAAATTGATTGATTGATTGATTCTTGATTCATTAGTTTGTTTTATACTAGCTTATTCTTGACATTTGTAGGCAATTGAAGCATTCACTGCAACTCTAATTTATAGCTATATTAGTCGTCTATTAATCCTACTACTAACCCTATTACACAGTATTTTAATGTGGTAAATAAATAATATTAATTTACATAACCAAAGGTTTTAAAATCCAATCTCAGAGTAACATATTTGTAGATTTTGAAAGACAAGATTTAGATATCCTCTACTGACTACAATTTTTGCAGTCTAAGCAAGAGGTAGTATATTTAGTTGGACTGACCTTGTTACTTGGTGCGGGAGGATGGCACGAGGCTGGAGGGCTGCGAGGTGCGTTTGGCAACTGGAGCAGGTGCCTTATGCTGTACCCCTGGCGGGACTTGCGTGACATCCTACAAAAAAAAATTGTTTACATACATTTGATAACAAGTATGTTGATCAGTTGTTTAGATCTCATAGCTTATATTAGCAGGCAGCAAAAAATATAAAAAAATAACCACGCCCATTTTTGCAAGTGGAAAAATATGCATGCAGGTAGTTTCTTGCACATTTTCTACTAGGGATACTGCTTTTTGGAATATCGCGATATATTTTTGACCTTTCACTAGTGTCCGTGAAATGAAATAGATATATTTTTGGACTGTTGAAACATTTAAGCTTTGAAAAGCCTAATCCGTTAGTCGACTGGTGCACCACTTGCAGGTGAGGTTGACTTGGGCCTTTCAAATTGTTGTTTAGTGATGGACTTAATCCTATAATGATAAAAAAATGGATATAATAAATAGTGATGGTTTTAACAAGCTTACGTAACATACAGTCTACGGCGTAGGTCTACGAAATAATGCTCCTCATTAGTATGCTACGTCGCGTAGCGTTACTCTACGAATACATTTCAATTACAATTTATTATGTCTAAGTCAAAATTCTCGCCGTGATTACAATTTACAATGGATTTAACTATACAAAGTATTGCTTGGTGTAGGAAAATTAAATAGATAGACCAATTTTTAAAAAAACATGAAATAATATGTAATAATTTGGAAATAGTTGACGCCCTCGGCACCACTCGCTTTTAATATTTTTTGCGCCCCGAATGCCTTCGATAAAAAAGTTTTTTACGTTGGTTTTAATTCGGAATGTCAGCTACTACTGTACCAAATTTTATCAAAATTAGTCCAGCCAGTCCAGTTTGAGCATGAAACAGTAACTAACATAGACAGTCACAAGAATTCGCCGCTATGTTATTTCTCTAGAGATATATTTCGAAATTTAACCTAGTTCGAATTTACAAGTAAAATAAAAAAGAAGTTAGCTATCTCAAATAAAAAGAAAATTACAAATAGTTTACAAAAATGTTGAGCACACCGCAAGATGAAGATCGCAAACTATCTACTAAGCATTCTCTACGTAGACTCATATCAATATGATGTCCCATTTTATCGTAGGGTTGTCACGCAATCGTGATTTATTTGGAAAGCATTCGACGTAATCTAAACCTTGATTATTATTATTGCGGAATAAGGTTTCTTTGTTTGTTTATGTTTGGGGTTCACGCTTCTTTTTGATTTAGAGAGTAAGAAAATGATATTTTAATAAAGAAATATAAATGTTTTCTAGTTCATTTATTTGTTTGAAAATACCTTTTTGGGAAACTACATACACACCTTTTCATGTTTATATCGTCAAAGAGGTAACCTGAGTCTACGCTCACATTTCACAATTCACTTTGTAAGTATCACGTAGCACAGGCGTGTCTGTTGCCTATTTTGTACACTTTGAATTATTAATGATATTTTTTTTGTGAATTTACCAAAGTATCGTCAGTCTATCACAATTTAATGCGACAGAAGACTACGGCAATGACATTTCGCAACCATTATTTTTATGACTTGTTTGAGACTATCTTAGTTATTCAAACAACTCTACCTAATTAATTATGTACTGAAGATTTTAGTGTTCCAATTTGAATTTGACAACCCTAACTATGTACGTTAGCTGCAAGCGCTATTCTGTCAGAAAAGAAAATGACAACGAAGAAACAATTTATATTCAATGCCGATTTGGGTAAAATCTATTTGACAGATTTTCAAATTTTGAATTAAATCACGAACACAAATATCCTCCCCGAAGAAATGGCAGAGGCTTTTAACACGCCCATATTTTGCTAGTCACTTTCGTTCCACGCGTTGCGAGGATGACCACAGAGATATTTATAGCACCTTTTTTTTTTCAACCAGCGGCCTAGGGCCGCGGCCACACCTACGTCCATTGCCAAGCGCCTCCGGTTAGCACTGAGAGAATTTCCAGTGGCACCCGGCGGGCTTTGGCCACCGGCGTGGCCGCTGCGTGGTGGTCGGGTGTTACCCCGCATCTTTTATCCCGCGTCGGTGAGTGAATCTGGTTGCTGTGGGGCAAAGGCCCCGCAACACGCAACCCTTCTAGCTGGCTTCTGTAAGGATGGTGGGTTGCTAATCCATCGTCCTCAGGCCCCGATCATGGAGGTCGATGTTCCTGGGCGTAGTCACGTCTGTGGCGCCCTCGCCGCACACTTCGGAACTCAGCGGGGAGGGTACGCTCCCTCACCCTACCGGCCGCCTCCCTCACGATCATAACCTGCTCGCAGAAGGAAACGGCCGCGTTCCAATGGCTCTCGCTAGAGACCATGGCTCGTAGCATGGTCTGCCGCGAGAGGGTATCTACGCCCAGGCCCACAACGAGGTCCCAGCGCTGACTCGCCCATGCTGAGCATTCCACCAACGTGTGGAATGCCGTGTCTTCGCCGGAAGCCTCGCAGTGTTGACACGCGGGTGTGACCTCACGATGCATGCGAAACAGATAATCACCGAAGTTTCCGTGCCCAGTGATGATCTGTGTCGCACGATACGTGAGGTCACCGTGTTGCCTCTGCAGCTAGTCCTCCTTGATTGGTCTCACCGCCGCGATGGGGTGGTTCCCCACTTAGTCGCTCAAGTCGCAAATTCCATGTCTCCATGAGATCCTGGCGGAGATGGGACCGCTGGGCCTCGATTTCTCGAGACGCAGGCCTATGGTCCCGCTCCAGCGCCTCCTTGTGCCATTGAAACAATGACGCAAGGACTCTCGCTTCCAGGTCCCATGGAGGAGTCGTGGCTAGGAGACATGCAGCCTCTAGGGAGATCGTGCGGTACCCTCTTATTGTACTGACGGCCAAGGTCCTCAACGATCTGTGTAAAACAGCAGCGTTGTTGGCCGTCAGTCTCGGCGCCCATACGGGAGCTCCGTACACGGCTATACTCCGCACGATCCCCAGGTACTGTCTCCTGCAGGAAGCGTTGGGTCCCTTTAAGTTGGGCATCAGTCGCGAAAGCGCGCCTGTCGCCCCCGTCACTTTGGGATTTATAGCACCTTAGCACTTTTGAATAAAATCAACAGGCTATAACAATTGGGATAAACAAGGGTGCTAAGGGGCTCTACTAAGGATGCTAAGGGGCCCTACTAACATTTCCAGTGCCCAAGTCAGCTTGACCTGCACTCAGTGCACCTGCTTATAAATGAAAAAAATTTTCACAGATGATGTATTTCTGTTGCCTCTATAGCAGCAAATACTAAAAAACAGAATATAATAAATATTTAAGGGTTGCTCCCATACAACAAACGTTTTCAAATTTTTTCTCATTGGTACGGAACCCTTTGTGTTCGAGTCCGACTCGTACTTGGCCGGTTTTTATTTCTCTTCATTCATTATGTCTATGCAAAGGTTGCTTAGAAGAAATAACTTTTAAAGATAAGTCCTTATTCGACCAAACTTAAAGATAAAACTATTACGGTAATAATTTTAATCCGACTAAAATAAGTAGGATTTATTTCTACTAACTCCACTTGAAATGTCATATTAATTTTCTTCTTTTTCTTCTTTTTTTAAAAACTTGGCTCCATCGATATTCTTCGATGATTTCGCCAATGTCAAGGTAATGCTTGATTAGTTGATAGTACCGCACAGAAGAACTAGTTATTCCTAACTAGCTCCTGGTGCAGGACAAGAAACGTTGTTCGGTATGAGAGTGTCTGGAAACCCGATTTTTGCGGAGCGCCAGAGGTAACCTAAAAAGCCACCTACCACGCGTTCAGCAAAAATCGAACTCCCATATTAATTTAATTTTGTTGGATAATACAGTGAACAGTATAAAATGTTGACATTGACAATTGACAATATATTATCCAACAAAATTAAATTATTATGACATTTCACGTAGAATAGTAGAAAAAAAATCCCAAAGATTTTAGTCGGAGTATAATTATTCGAACTACGTATAATTATAATTATTCGGCCTTTGGTGTGGGACGCTACATGCGTTGACACCTTAGCACCTTTACACCTTCCAAGCACATCCGGATGTGCCGGCGCTGCTGCTGCATCGGATGAAGGCCTTAAACGGCGTAAATATGCTAACCTAGCAGGTGATTACATATTTGAACCGTTTGGGGTTGAGACACTGGGGTCATGGGGTCCGAGTGCTCGCCGCCTTCATAGAGACATTGCTAAACGCCTAATTGATGCTTCTCAGGACCAGAAGTCTGGCTATTTTCTGGCCCAAAGAATAAGTATTGCCATCCAACGTGGCAACACATCCAGCATACTGGGAACCTTCCCAGTCGGCAATGACGCGGAGGCGATGTCGGCGATATTACAAAATATTGTTTAAAAATAAACGATATTCTGTAATGTAAATATTTTTAATCTATAATTATGTTTATTTTGTATATTGTAATTCTTCGAACTACCAATTCCAATATGCAATCTCGATCCACTTTTTTTCTATCCAGGATTGATAATTCGATAATTCATACAATTGTATGAATTATCGAATTATCAATGGGATTGGGAATTCCCAATTTGACATTGACAGGATTTGATGGAATTATAAATCCCGGATAGCAAAATATAGATCGAGATTGCATATTGGAATTGGTAGTTAGAAGTCACTAAAATTGTAATTAGCTTCTCGTATAACCGATCAATAGAAGCCGAGCATGATTACGTGTTTGAGTATGATCGGGCGGCCATTTTATCGGAGAATCAGTTGGACTTTACGAGGAGTAGTAGAGTTCTAAGAAGGTTAAACATAGTTGATTGGGAGCTACTGCTAGAGCTAAGTAAGACGTCTTCTAGTGACTTATATTTTTGAGAAAGTTCCATGAAATAGGCTAAAAACACACTTTCTGAAAATAAATTTACATCTTTGCTTGTTTTTCATATGGCAAAATTTTGATACGCTTGTATCCGTCCAAGTATCCATCGGTCGATTTTTCGGGCAAGAGTCATAGAGTACTAGCATTTTTCGCCGCCTCTGAGACTTCTGGCGGTGTCGAATTAATAAATTCCTCACAACTTGACGACACTTTCAAATAAAAACAATACAGCGAAAAGAAAAAGCGCGCGGAATAATTTTTACTTGTTCACAAATTAGCAATGCGCGCGCATCAGCGCTTTTTTTAGGCAAAGGCACAAAAACGCCCAGTATTACTAATAAAGTAAATTAATATTTTTGTGTTTTTGTTACAGATAAATGGTTGTAATTTATTGTCAAAATTGATTAATTTAAAGAATTAAATGTTTATTGCGGAGCGGAGCGGAGCTCAATCTTAGGCGACAAGTGTAAATCGTTTGTGCGTCTACTCCTCCGAAACGGCTCAACCGATTTTGACCAAATTTGGCATGCTGGTCGACATCATACCCGGGAGTGCATATATCTGAAATCATGAAAATAGAGCTGACCACGGAGGAATAATCTTCGAAAATGTCCTCGACATCGACGAAAAAGTTGCATTTGCTTCGCTCAACATTTGCAATTAGCAGCATGCATTGCATTGCATACCTAGTTTATTATATTTTATCTCCCATCATAGAGCAACGCGGTCGTCGTATACGCGGTCGTCGTATACTACGGGAGAAGAAATAAAGCATTTTCCCCTTACATAAAAGCCTGTAATTTTTGGTGCGGGGGGTCATCAACACGCACACAGTTTCAGACGCTTAAACCCAATCGGGTGCCACTACGATACTCACACATGACAATAAGAATAACACATTAACATTTTAACAAACACATACATACTCGTTTACATTTTATATCATAACACTATTATGACAAGACAAAAAGTTACCGCCCACTTTTGATGTAACAGTGGCGATACACGTTATCGATAAATTTGATAAATCGCCTAGGAAAATCAGGTTTCACAAATGTCACAAAGGTGGATGTAGTTTATGAAAAAAATCTTTTTTACTATTTATAAACATATATAAATAAGTATTATTTAGTAAAATACAATAATTTAAGTTCGTGGAACAATGCATTTCAAGACTGAATACTTCCCAGAATACTGGCAGTAATGACCAACCTGGAAAGTAACGTTCAAGAAGTAAGACGAAAAATATTCATCTGATGATGATGCATATTTTTCGTACATAATATAACATCTGTGGGTTCCTTACGCCTACTGCAGAACTGGAACCACCACTAAAATGAATAACTTTGGTAATCTCCAAAACTTCTGTAGGATCATTTTGGTTTGTGCAAATATTATAAGTCCGAATATCGCATTCGCTATTCAGATGGACACTTCCCTGGATATCTCTAGCTAAAACAATGATTAAAATTCGATTTTGGTGTGGGTATTGACCAGTTTGAACATTTTGTACGATATAATATAAAAATGTGTGACTGTGATTGAAGGAGAAAAAGTGGACCAAGTGAAAGAGTTCGTGCACTTAGGCTCCAAGTTTACAAGGGACAAAGGGTATTATGACGCTGATATTAAACGAAGAGTTATGGCAGGTAATCAAGTGATTGGGTCACTACATACCTTTATGAACAGTCAGAAGTTCCGGTCAGAAGGCCTGGCTGGCTGTGTGTAGAGGTAAAATAAAAATAAAATAAAATAACGTTTATTATCTTTGAAATTTTTAGAAAATTATTTAGATTCGTCAAAAGTTGGTGTGACTCTACCGAGGGTTCCAAAATGCAACGAGACTGAGAAGAGCCCTCAAGAAACTCAGTTCGGCTTTTTTCCAAAATATTTCATCTTAAATCTAATACAGAGTTATTTAGAAAGGAGCAATTCGTGTTACAACCAGGCAGCCTTGTCATCTAAGAAATCATTAACACTATAATAAGCTTTATGGCACAATTTACGTTTTATTAGTTTTTTAAATTTATTAACAGATAAATTTGCTATTTCGGTTGTCAATGTATTATACATTCGAATAAAGTTCCCCGCAAAAGAATTACTCACTTTATGAAGCCTAAATTTAGGAACAGCCAGTTTATCCTTATTTCTTAAGTTTACATTATGATTATCACTATTTTTCACAAATTTGCTTTTGTTCTTGTGGGTATACAATAAAATTTCATAAATATACTGTGAATACACTGTAAGGATGTTAATATGCTTAAACTTATCTCTTAATGACTCCCGAGACCCCATTCCATAGATAGTCCGGACAGCCCTCTTCTGCAACACAAAGATGCATTCAATATCGGCAGCGTTACCCCACAGTAGTATGCCATATGTCATGATACTATGGAAGTAGCTGAAGTAGACAAGACGCGCCGTTTTAATGTCTGTAAGTTGTCGGATCTTTTTGACAGCATAGGCTGCTGAACTAAGCCTGGCCGAAATTTTCCCGATATGAGGCCCCCATTGCAATTTGAAGTCTAACGTTATGCCCAGAAAGACAGTGTCATCGACCAATTCTATTATATCATCCCTAACCTTAACACTGGTTTTAACAAGTCTTACATTAGGTAAGGTGAATCTTACACATTTAGTTTTATTTTCATTTAATAATAAATTATTAGCACAAAACCAGTGGACTATCCTAGAGAGGGCAATGTTTACATCGTCAAGGAGGTCATCGTCGAGGAGTGCTTGTCCCTACATTTTTGTACATACGGTAGTGAATGTTGGGAGTGACAGAAGAAGCATGAAAGTAAAATAAATGCAGTGTGGAGTGAAACTGAGAAGTTTGAAAAGTATGGCTAAAGTGAGAAACAGCCGCGTGATACGGGAACTATGCGGTGTGTAGTGATGCTTAGGGATGCTTAGATGCTTAGATGGTTCGGGCACGTAGAAAAGATGGATGAAAGGAGGTTGATGAAACAGATCAGTACATATGGCGGGTGTTGATGGACAGGTTGGTAAGTAGAATACCATAGTCCAATGGAAAAGAGACCTAACTGTATGTTTGAAATATAAAAATAGCGAGCTTAGTTTATGAGGCCTAGGTCCGTATTGCTAATGTGTATTAACAAAATGTTCACTCTGGCAAAGTCGCACTAGATAAAAAAGACACCAATATTAATAGGTATTAAACTTAACGAAATAAAGTTAACATTATGGGTATTTACGTTATTCTCAGATCAGAAAAAAATATCTTTAACTAGCTACGAGTATGTAGGTAGGTACTAATAACCTTTCTCGAGAACCACTCTATCCATTGGTGAAAACCGCATCAAAATCCGTTGCGTAGTTTTAAAGATCTATGCATAGGCATAGGTACATACGGCAAGATGCGTCTTGTTTTATACCAAGTAAAGATTACAATAATGATAAAATTATAGAATCCTACACGTAAAGAAAAGGCCCTTGACATCTTTGACGGTCCAAATCAAGTAAAATTGTACAAACAAAGTTAGCATTTTAAATTCAAATTCAATCCACACTCCGGCCCCTGATTATTCCAAGCCAAGAAATTAAAACTTGTAGAGAATAAAGTAAAGGAAGGCGACATCAGCGGGGCGACCGTGGATCGGTCCCATACGAATGCTTGGACATCATATAGGGTCGCATGTTAGTAAGAATATATCTTAAAATAAAGAGTATATACGCGTTTTATAACTTCCTACGCTTAAAGGGACCCCACAGTAATGAAATATTATACTTATTACATGTATTTTTATTATAAAAATGGGTACAATAAAAGTCCTTTTTGTTAAATTATTTAAAATTTATGATTCTCAGAAAAAAAATACATTTATATTTATTACTAGGCCTACTTATTCTTCCTCTTCGTCAAATATTATGGAAGCTGGAACATTCTTCAACAGATATTTAACTTCAGTTAAGTATTTACGATTACTTGGTCGTCTTTTTAAGCGACTTGAAATCACGGGATCTGATAAAAGTAATGAGGAAGTTTTACAAGATTTAGCCCTAATAAAGAACGAGTTTCAGTCAATTGGCTTAGAACTGAACCCGAATAAATGTGAGATTTTTATATCTGAAAACACAGATAAATTAACAACAATCTCCAAATTCAACTGTCTGGCCCCCAACATAAAAGTTTTGGACAAAACTTCTTTACGCCTCCTAGGGTCCCCGATTTTAGAAGATGGCTTTTCCACTTTTATCGAGGAAAAAATTCAAAATTTTGATCAGGTTATTGATAGTCTATGTAATATCAGTTTTCATTCAGTTTTCACTATTCTTCGTTTTTGTCTTTTCGTACCCAAATTTACACATGCCCTCCGTTCAGGACAATTTTGGAAAAATGTAGAAATTTTGGGCAGACTAGACCACTTAATACAAAATTCTTTATGCAAAATTTTAAATGTAAATATTAATGACCGGGCCTGGGTCCAAGCGTCTCTTCCAGTTCGCTTGGGCGGGTTAGGTATTCGCAGAGTCACAGATGTCAGTCTGCCAGCATTTCTGTCGTCGGTCCATAGCACCGAAGAATTAGTCAGGAAAATTTTGTCAAATACACTGATTGATTCCGAGGTGCGATGCAAGACCGATGCCATAAATGCTTGGAGGATGTCTTGCCCCGACACTGACCTGCCCTCACGCCTAGGCTCACAGCGACTGTGGGATTCACCGCTCTGTAAATTGAGAATTAATACACTAATTGACACTTCTGTCAATATTTCAGAGCGTGCACGCCTACTAGCTGTTGGAGAATGGGAGTCAGGGTTATGGATCCAGGCGCTCCCATCGCCCAACATCGGTACAATGTTGGACGACACTACTTTCCGCATTGCCACTTGCCTTCGGCTGGGTACACCTTGTGTATCCCCGCATCATTGCACCTGTGGAGTAGCCGTCGATAATCTGGGACACCATGGCCTTTCTTGTAGCAGAAGCGCAGGTCGTATACCTCGGTACGCTATTCTAAACGACATAATTCGTAGGGCTCTTTCCACCGCAGGTCTTCCGGCCGTACGCCGGATTTTATTTTATTTTCACACCTTCCAAGCACATCCTAGGCTTTAAACGGCGTAAATATGCTAACCTAGCAGGTGATTACATATTTGAGCCGTTTGGGGTTGAGACACTGGGGTCATGGGGTCCGAGTGCTCGCCGCCTTTATAGAGACATTGCTAAACGCCTAATCGATGCTTCTCAGGACCAGAAGGCTGGCTATTTTCTGGCCCAAAGAATAAGTATCGCCAACCAACGTGGCAACATAGCCAGCATTCTGGGAACCTTCCCAGTCGGCAATGACGCGGAGGATTTTTTATACGATATTTTGTAATGTAAATATTTTTAGTCTATAATTATGTTTATTTTGTATATTGTAATTCTTATTGTAAATAAAAGTAATAATGAATTAATTATGTCCGTATTACATTTTGTCCTCGATAATTTTCTTGTATGATGCAGTCTTTGATTTCTAAAAATTTTATGATTTGCTTCCTGCTCATCTTCCCCTAGCTGTCCAATGGGAACTATTTTATTATGAGACACGATATCTGCTCCATGGACTAATATCGTATGGACAGTAACTGGCATGTGATACCATCCATACAGTGCAACATACAATTCTGCTGTTTCACGAGTATAACTTCTAAACGTTTCTATATTAATTGTAGACTCTGAAGCTATAGTTTGTAATATGACGTAGAAACGTTTAATAAGTTTTTCGTCGATACCTGTGATACGAGCACTGGTTTTATAATTCCCAAAAAAACACGAGCTGTGTTTCCATCATGCGTTTTTCCGGAACCCTGTTTTACGACATCAATTAATAATCCTAATTCTCGCCTGAAATCTTGTTGAATTCTAAGTTTTCTTCCTTCCCTTATTTGCTTATTTTCCCCTCGAGCTGACCAGCACTTAAACGGTAAATTATAAGCAATGTGAATAAGGCACTCAAAGCACCTGATCCATGCATGTAGTAGAGATGTCCCATACCCAAAATATTCTTCATTTGGATTTTTATTGTAAATTATATCAAGTTTATTCAAAGACAGTGGATTTGCGCCACAAATGTAAACACTTCATGGAGGATCTATTGCCAGTTAAATCATTGCATTTTTGCGTGTCTACCATTGTGAATAGTAATTTATACTCAACGGTCAAATTGGCAGCAGAAAAAGGTTGTAAAGTTGCGATTTCTGAATTTAAATTATTAACACATTCTGTAGTTAATGTGTTGTTTTCTTTTTGAAACCGAAACAATATTGGTCGACAAAATCTCGATGATGATGTAACTGGATTTTGCCACACGACTTCGTTCGTATTAATAATTGGAACTAAGCTGCATATAAAAACAGAGGAGTCATCAAAACTAGGATTAGCAAAGCTTTGTTTATAAGTACCTTGCGACGAAGCACCGTCACATCCCCATTTACCTATAAGCTCCATTTTTTGTAATTCATCATCGGTATGTATATTAACCAGTTGCAATATTCTCGTCATTGTTAAGTCTAATAAACTCTGTAATTTGATCTTCACTTCAACATCAGACATTGGTATTGATTCAGAAGGTGAGTAGCACAATTGTTTTGCTAATTGTATCTGATAATAACTAGGAAATAAGTCTGGAGATATCTCATTGACTTCTGACCTTATATCAATATACTGCTGTTTAGTCAAATCTTTATTGACATATAAACTCAGCGCATCATCTCTGGACAATGAATTAGACTTATTAGATAACATATCTTCACAAAACTTTTTGATATTCGCTGTGTGTTGAGGATAATTCGGAATAAACTCAAAAACGAATTATGCATTTGGTTCTTTTAATCCTTTTGAGCCCATGAAATTTATATGCTCTTGGGGAGATGACTTTAAAGACTGTGTTCTTCGTCTTTTTTGACGATCGCTTAATTCATAAAAAAAAATTCCTGGTGTTCTAGATGTCGAAGGTACATTAGAAGATGTGCTTGGGAAATTGAGAACTTGGGACCAATCTAAATTGCGACTGAGCCAAGATTCGTTTGTAGATAAAAATCTTTCTTCGTGATAGTCACATTGCCTTTTTTTAGTTTTTAACTGTACAAATAAATTTCAGTATTTTTTGTGATAATACCCTAAAACAATATGATAATGAATGATAAAATATCATTAAATAATTTAATAAGTCGTTTATTCACACTTACCTATGTTTCAAACCATCACAGTAGAATACACAAATCACTCACTTTTTTTTTTTTTTTTTTTATATTGGGTTCGCCAAATTGACGCCGCCCGCCTGGTGGTAAGTCGTGACGACGTCTAGCGATTGTGGGCCACTCTCACAGCATACAATACTATAGAGAGTGGCCCTCAACTTGACGACCTACTGATGTGCCTCTTCACGCTCCGCTTAAAGAACCCACTCACTTTTTTTCATCATTTAGTAATTCTCGAGGACAAGTATTAAGAACGATTCCAAAAGATTCGTTATGATTGTTAATACAATTTTTTAGAAATAGGTACAAATCTTTACACATGAAGTAGGTTGATTAGAGAATAAGTATATTTATTCATTTAGTGCGCCTACCCGCAATTCTGTTATTGTAATTTCCAAAAGAACTAAGTGTTGTACCGCATATAATGCAAGTCATACACGTTAATAGCAACATTGCTGTTTAAAATAATGTAAAATTTGCGTTTTGTAAAATTTTATTATTCTCAATAACGCATACGGCTCTTAAAAGTAGCAAGAAGTATCGAGTATTTATTGGTTTATTTGGCCTCAACAATAATTTTATGGAATTATTTAGAAGTAGTAACAAAAACACAACTTTTGTTCGAAAATATAAGTGATTTTATTTTTTCTTAAAATCGGTATTAAATGGCTGTTACAATTTACAAATATGATAAAAATGTGAAGCTTAATACATAAACTGTTGATTCATATTTAATAAAGTAAATGAAAACCACGAATTTTTATAAAAAGAAATAAAAATAAAGTACGAGTTAATTTCTCCAGAAAGGGATCGGGTGTGTTTTGGAGCTCTTTTATTAAATTTTTTTATTTACCCATATTATATGAAGTATGTATTTATCTTTCGATATCACATCACATCTACTCGAATTGATTAGTTTGCATATTCTGCCAGACGTCCAGGCGTTTATATGGGACCGAGCCACTGTGGGGCGGCAAGATTACTTTTTAGTAGCGACGTGCTGGCTCCTTATTCTGCAGAAACCTTGACGGGCTTGCAGAGTAAGCACCCACCATCCGCAGCTGACCTCTCTTTCCCTGATCCTCCGAAAAACGATACAGAAAATCTTGAGACTACTGCCAAGGATGTGCGCACAGCTGTTGACTCCTTTCGTTATGGATCAGCCAGTGGACTTGACCGTCTGACACCACAGCACCTTAAGGATCTGTTGTGTCCGAGCGCTGGGGAAGCTGGTCATGCACTTCTGAGGGAGCTAATAGCTCTAGTCAACCTCATGCTCTCAGGCAATGTGGACAGTGGCATCACAGATATTTTGTATGGGGCCTATTTATGTGCCCTGTACAAGAATGATGGTGGCATTCGTCCCATTGCTGTAGGTAGCACTTTGCGGCGTTTGGCAGCCAAAATTTGTTGTCGCTTTTATAGTACGGAGCTTACTACCAAATTTCAGCCCTTTCAATTAGGTTTTGGTTCAAAAGGAGGTTGTGAGGCCGCAATCCATGCGCTTGCAACATACCTTGACAGTAGCGAAGATGGAGAGGTCATCTTGAAAGTTGACCTGAAAAACGCCTTAATTTTTTTTACCTTGCTGACACAGGCCAAAAATTTCCCGGGGGAGCCTTCAACCCCTATGGGAACGCGTCCCCAAGGTGGCGGATAGGGGAGTGCTCGTCTGGTTCTGCGTAAGTAGAACCAGGAGGGTAGGAGCGAAATAAAATAGCTCCCGCGGACCAAAAGGCCGCAGAAGGACACTGCGATATAAAACCCCTGCTGTGGCCTTCTTCGACATCTTCGGAGCAGAGGCCGCAGCAGTGCTGTGAGTCTGGGCTGGGGCTCACAGAAGAGATGGCGGCGGAAGAACCCTTCGGGGCCAACGGCGGCGCTCACACCCCGCAGCGGGTGATAGCCTTGGCGTCAGGTGGCAACCGGCCGTAAAAACAAAGTCAATCATCATAACTCCAAATCATGAAAAGTACAGATAAGAAAAGGGAAAAAAATGCTAGGGCGTCCCCCTCATGCGACGATAACAGTGATGGAAATGCAACAAATACTAGAGCCAAAGCGACGCAAATGTCATCACAGCCCCCGGGATATCACCCACGATGCGCATAGCGAGCTGGAACGTGGGCTCGATGACAGGACAGAACAGAGAAGAGAACAGACAGAAGGCAGCTCAGAACTTAGCGAAGTATTACATCAAAGACGCATCAACATTTGTTGCATCCAGGAGACGAAGTAGAAGGGGTCCAAATTGCGTAACATCGGGTATAACTACAAGCTGATTTATCATGGAACAAGTGCACAGAATGGAGTCGGCATTGTAGTAGACAAACACTTTCAAGATCGCGTAGTTGAAGTAAACAGAGTAAGCGAAAGACTAATGTCAATCAAGCTCGGTTTGGACGATCAACCGTGCATGAACATCATATGTGCATACGCCCCCCAGTCCGGAAACCCAAGTTCGGAAAAGGAATCTTTCTGGGATGAAATTAGCGATCTGCTGCAGTCTATACCAAACTGTGAGCCGAAGTTCATCGGTGGCGACTTGAACGGTCACGTTGGTGAGAAAACTACCACTTACCAGAATATACATGGTAACTTCGGATATGGTAAAATCAACCCGGAGGGAGAGAGCATCCTTCAAATGGCACAGGCACATGATCTAGCAATTGTTAATACTTTCTTCACAAAACCTGTAGAACATCTAGTAACCTATAAAAGCGGCGGGGCATGCACTCTGATAGACTACATTCTAACTGATAGAAAACAGCTAAATGCAACATGCAAAGACTGCAAAGTCATACCCGGGGAACCTCTTACCTCACAGCATAGAATACTAGTGGCAGAGTTCAAAATACCAAAGACTTACAAAGTCAAGAAAGAGAAAATCATAAGAACACGGTGGCATAAATTGGAGGGCGAGGAAGGTCTCAGACTATGTGAAGACATCGCAGAACACCTTCAGGAGCAGCAGGATGATACAGCCGATGCAATGTGGAGAGATTTTCAACTATACTGCAATGAAAAAGCGAAACAATATTTAGGAGTATCTAAAGGTGCCATCAATAATAACAAGGATACTAGCTGGTGGAATGAAGAAGTGAGAGAAAAATTGGAAACTAAGAAAACACTCTTCAAACTATGGCAACAGACGAAAGACGATGCTGACCACCACGCTTATAAAATTGCTAAGAAAATCGCAAAACGAGCCGTCGCACAGGCCAGGGCAACCGCCAAGGATGATTTCTATGCTAAACTCGAAACTGCTTCAAACGATAAAGAAATCTTTAAGTTGGCAAAACGCAAACACCAAAGTAGTAGGGATACTGCCACAAACAAATTTATCATAAATGAGCAAGGAAAACTACTAACATCAAACGAAGACATCAGATACCGCTGGAAAGAATACTACACAGAATTGCTAAATAAGGTATTCCCTAGCGAGGCACTATAAGATATCCCTGCTACAGAAGGCCCTATCCCATGTATAAGGCCTGAAGAGATAACCCTGGCAATCAAACGAATGGCAAATAATAAAGCCTCTGGCCCTGACGATATTCCTGCTGAATTCTGGAAGCGAATGGGTGATGCGGGCGTACTGTTCCTGACGAAACTTTTCAACAAGTTCCTGGCTGATGGAATTCCCGATGAATGGCGAAAGAGCTTTCTCATCCCTTTCTATAAAAATAAAGGTGATATAAGAGGTTGCGGCAACTACAGAGCTATTAAGCTAATCTCACATTCCTTCAAAATATGGGAAAGAGTCATCAACAAAAGGCTACTTGAAATAACTAGCATCACTGAAAACCAATGCGGTTTCGTCGCCGGTAGATCCACAACTGATGACATACATTCGGTCAGAACACTAATGGAGAAGTACAGAGACAACAAAATAGACCTGCACATGATATTCATCGACCTAGAAAAAGCTTTCGACCAGGTACCGGGAGAATTAATTTGGCACGCTCTAAGGGCCCAGAGTGTCCCCGAGCATTACATAATGACTGTCAAAGATATGTACCACCAAGTATCAACCAAAGTACGAAGTCCGGCCGGAACAAGCGATGAGTTTGATGTAAAGGTTGGTGTGCACCAAGGTTCCGCACTCAGCCCTCTGCTGTTTAATATTGTAATGAACCATCTCACCTCAAATCTGCAACGAGCGCCGCCATGGAACAACCTATATGCGGACGACGTCGTCATCATCAGTGAAGATGTGAACAACCTACAGCAGATTTTAGAGAAGTGGAGGCAAGCTCTGGAAACATCAGGTTTGCGAATAAGCAGAGAGAACACCGAGTACATGCATTGCAACTTTAGTGGTGTCGACAGTAAACATACCATCTGTCTGCAGAACACCCAGCTAAAAGAAGTGGACCATTTCAGGTACCTTGGGTCAGTCATCAGTAAAGATGGGTCAATAGACACTGATGTCACCCATCGCATAAATACCGGGTGGATGAAATGGAGAGAACTATCTGGCGTGCTATGCGACAGCCGAATGCCCGTGCGCATAAAGGGACGAGTATACAGAGCAGCCGTCCGACCGGCCATGACATACGGAGCCGAATGCTGGCCACTTAAAAAACAGCACGAAAATCAATTACACTGCACAGAGATGAAGATGCTCAGGTGGGCAGGTGGTGTGACTAGGCTGGATCATGTTAGAAACACACACATAAGAGGCAGCTTCAAGGTGAGACCTATCCCAGATAAACTGCAGGAGAGCCGGCTGCGGTGGTACGGACACGTTATGAGGCGACCATCCGACCACATGACCAGAAAAGTGCTGGATATCGAAACTAAACCCCGAGGACGAGGAAGACCCCGAATCACATGGATGTCCGTAGTAAATAAGAACCTCAAAGAAGCCCAAGTAAACAAAGAGACGACCCGGGACCGAGCTGCCTGGAGACGCATGATACGGAGGGCCGACCCCAAATAAAATGGGAAAGGGCCAGGCAAAGAGAGCTGACACAGGCCAAAACAGAAACCCCAAAAATTTTTAACTTTCGTTGGCAATGTTATATACACACTGATTTTATCACCGTCAGCAGTACGCAAGGGTTCGCTTTCGGAATAAATATTTAGTTTCTAGACATCAAATGAGAACCCGTTGTAGGGGACTCACTCTCTTAAATACTTAAGTTTTACAACGGTAGTTACGGTACAGTTCGTTTTCATTCAACAATGCGCTGGCACAGAGCAAGCGTGCGCCGCCCCCGGCCCCCACCTCAGCGTACCCTCCGAATCCTCCTAACGGCGACACTGCAGCTCGCCTGTCCAGTAAACCTCGTGACAGCGCCGGCGTCTGTTGCGTAATCGTGTGTGTCAGTGAGTAAAATGAGTCGTAAGTACGAATATTCGAACGTGGAGTATCTAGCAATGGTACAAATGTATGCCATTGCTAACCACAGGCTAGGCGACCAATTATTTGGGCCCGTTTTTATTGAAGGTCATCTCACTGGTAGTTCATACCTAGAAATGCTACGTAACGTAGTTTCTGAATTATTAGAGAACGTGCCTCTAACGTATTTAGGAGGCTTATACTACCAGCACGATGGCTGCCCGGCTCATTACGCGCGTGTAGTACGCGACTACTTGGACAGTGAATTTGGTGAACGGTGGATAGGTCGCGGTGGTCCTGTAGCTTGGCCGCCTAGGAGCCCGGACTTGACACCCATGGACTTTTATTTGTGGACCGAAACTAAAAGACTCGTTTATACCAGAGAGTATCAAACCCGCGAAGAACTACGCAGTGCGATAGTGGACGCTTTTGATATTGTGAAAAGTAATAGAGACACATTGAACAAGTTGAAAGACAATCAATTGAAACATGCTGGTTTGTGTATCGAAAGGAATGGACTCCATATCGAGCAGTTACTTCGGTACAGAGAACTGTAAATTAGTGTAAATAAACTGTAAATGGGTATGTACGTTTGATTTTATTTGTAAATAGCTCCAATTTTTTAAATACGCCTGCAATACCTCCTCGCAGTCAGTTGTAGTTCAGTGTATTTTTATTATTATTATTACATAGTTCAAAAGTCATTAAGTCACTATCGTTAATAATAAAGTAGGTATTACAGACGGTCCTAAGCCCGTGTAAAGTACGAAGGAGAAATTGGAGTATGTACTTTATGTTCAAGTAGGTAAGTTCCGTAGTGATACTGGGCATATTGGCTGCGCGGGGCGCATTGCTCCCTAACACATGATTTGCGCGCTACTTAGAAGCGCTCGAAGGATGGATGTGTGTGTGCGAGACGTGCAGCCTGGCGAGCGTCAATTCATCAATGAAATATCGTACTGCTACTAATGTTAAACTTGATCGAGTGAGAAGAATTTCAGAAATTACTATTTTTTTTATTATTATCAGTACAATAATTTAGATGTTAAAAAAGGAATCTAAATATTATTCCGAGAGCGAACCCTTTCGACTGCTGACGGTGATAAAATCAGCGTGTATAGTCAGTCAATAAAATTAATTTATAAAGACCACCTTTAGAATTCAGCCGTTGGATGTCAGCAAGGTGATCCGTTGGGACCAGTCATCTTCAGTTTGGCCATTAACCCAATAATTCAAAAAATAAAATCAAAATTCAACATTTAGTACCTAGATGACGGGACTTTAGGGGGAAAAGTAGAGACAGTTTTACAAAATTTAGCCCTAATAAAGAACGAGTTTCAGTCAATGGGCTTAGAACTGAACCTGAATAAATGTGAGATTGTTATATCTGAAAACTCAGATAAATTAACAACAATCCCCAAATTCAACTGTTTGGCTCACAACATAAAAGTTTTGGACAAAACTTCTTTACGCCTCCTAGGGTCCCCGATTTTAGAAGATGGCTTTTCCACTTTTATCGAGGAAAAAATTCAAAATTTTGATCAGGTTATTGATAGTCTCTGTAATATCAGTATTCATTCAGCTTTCACTATTCTTCGTTTTTGTCTTTTCGTACCCAAATTTACACATGCCCTCCGTTCAGGACAATTTTGGAAAATGTAGAAATTTTGGGCAGACTAGACAACTTAATTCAAAATTCTTTGTGTGAAATTTTAAATGTAAATATTAATGACCGGGCCTGGGTCCAAGCGTCTCTTCCAGTTCGCTTGGGCGGGCTAGGTATTCGTAGAGTCACAGATGTCAGTCTGCCAGCATTTCTGTCGTCGGTCCATAGCACCGAAGAATTAGTCAGGAAAATTTTGTCAAATACACTGATTGATTCCGAGGTGCGAAGCAAGACCGATGCCATACATGCTTGGAGGATGTTTTGCCCCGAAACTGACCTGCCCTCACGCCTAGGCTCACAGCGACTGTGGGATTCGCCGCTCTGTAAATTGAGAATTAATACACTAATTGACACTTCTGTCAATATTTCAGAGCGTGCACGCCTACTAGCTGTTGGAGAATGGGAGTCAGGGTTATGGATCCAGGCGCTCCCATCGCCCAACATCGGTACAATGTTGGACGATACAACCTTTCGCATTGCCACTTGCCTTCGGCTGGGTAAACCTTGTGTATCCCCGCATCATTGCACCTGTGGAGTAGCCGTCGATAATCTGGGACACCATGGCCTTTCTTATAGCAGAAGCGCAGGTCGTATACTTCAGCACGCTATTCTAAACGACATAATTCGTAGGGCTCTTTCCACCGCAGGTCTTCCGGCCGTACGTGAACCAAATGGTTTAGCACGAAGCGATGCAAAAAGACCGGACGGTATGTCGTTGCTACCGTGCAAGATGGGAAGGCCTTTGGTGTGGGACGCTACATTCGTTGACACCTTAGCACCTTCACACCTTCCAAGCACATCCGGATGTGCCAGCGCTGCTGCTGCATCGGCTGAAGGCCTTAAACGGGCGTAAATATGCTAACCTAGCAGGTGATTACATATTTGAGCCGTTTGGGGTTGAGACACTGGGGTCATGGGGTCCGAGTGCTCGCCGCCTTTATAGAGACATTGCTAAACGCCTAATCGATGCTTCTCAGGACCAGAAGGCTGGCTATTTTCTGGTCCAAAGAATAAGTATCGCCATCCAACGTGGCCACACATCCAGCATTCTGGGAACCTTCCCAGTCGGCAATGACGCGGAGGATCTCTTAAACGATATTTTGTAATGTAAATATTTTTAGTCTATAATTATGTATATTTTGTATATTGTAATTCTTATTGTATACTATTAATTCAGCAATAATGATTATATTGAACCTCCTATATTAAACCTATATTGAACGACATGAACACATACTTCATATGTATATCCTATATGCATTTGCAATTTTTTTTCGATATCTAACTTGGTACATCTTGTTGTCATGGCGACATATAACAAAGTAGTTGTCAGGATTCCTGTTAGCATGGCATCGGATGCGTTTGTCGATAACCAATGATATCGCAGGAAATTCCGAACGCGTGACTCAATTAACACATTTTTTGAAATTTCCTGCGATTATTATTGCATTACGACAAACTCTTCCGAGTGCCATGGTAAGGGAGAGTGATAACACTCATGTCAGTTGTTCGACCGATCCGCGGACTTTAGACCCCATATTGATAGAAACATCCAAATATAATACTGTGATTATTGCAAATAAATAGGTTTAAAAAGAAATTACCAATGTAATTTGATTAAATATTAGATAGAAATTATAGATAAAAACATCTTCTTGTAAACTTGATGTAGCAGATCGCTTTTACAGCAAAAAACTGAACATTTTAGTGTAATGTCATATCAGATCTAATCTAGTGAGTTTTCAAGACGCCAATTTGTTTTATTCTTAACTTATGGGCCATAGGCCCTAATCATGTGAGCGAGGGGAACGCCTGTTAAGGCGGCGGTGTGTCTCCCAAAGTTAATTTTATTCATAAAATGTTGACACTTTTCTGACATACAAAATCTTTGCTAAGATTTAAAAAGTACCGTTTGTTTTTAGACGGAGCATCTTGATAAACCGTACATTGTATTTTATTAAAAAAAACTCGTGCGTTAGACATTACAATAACGCACAAATACGTAATGAGGTACAATACGATATTGAAATTGGTGAAATAAGAGACCCTTTACGAGCAAATGTGTTATAAATATATATTGAAGTAACAAGAAGCTGCTATAATTTCTTTGATAACATAACAAAAAAAAACCTTGCATTCACCGTTGAGCGCTTCAGCCTGTCAGCAAACAGGAAAACTTTTGTAAGAGGAAAGTATATCATAATAAACAACTCAACTTACAATAGAACTTATCGAATACTTATTTATAGATCAACAGTATATTGGTATTATTATCATTAAGTTCCATTTGTGATATTTACCTTTTGTTCGTTAATAAATTATCAACATTTATGATAGAAAAGTACTATACTAATATTACTAGTGGTTCTGTGAACAGTAAACCTCGCGTTATTTTCGCATTTTCCCCCCAATCGAAAAATCCCTTCGACAAAAGTTGCGCCTTGCAACAAAGAACACTTGTGCCAAATTTCATAAAAATTGGCTGAAAAATGTGGCCTGTAGACCGGAACTGACACACATACCAACAACGCCAAATCGGCCAGTCCTCGAGTTAAAACTGAGTCGCTTCGCTCGCTTCGCTCGCTCGGTCAATAAAGAGGTAAAATATTACGTTTATAATGTGCCATTTTTAATACCGCGGCCCAAGGCCGAGGCCGCTCCCACATCCGTTGCCAGGCGTCTCTGGCTCACACGCAGAAGGTATTTCCAGTGGTGCCAGGCGGACTTTGACCATCTGTGTGGCTTCTACGGGGGTTTGGTAGGGATGAGAATTCCGCGTCGTTGGAGTAGGGTTGTATCGGTGAGTGAATCTGGTTACGTGCTGTGGGCTGAGGCCCCGCAGCACGCGACCCTTCTAGCCTGCTTCTGTAAGGCTTCTCAGGCCCCGATCATGGAGGTTGATGATCTCGGCGGGGAGGGTACGCTCCCTCTTCCTCTCGACCGCCTCCTTCGCGAGTATGACCTGCTCGCAGAAGGTTCTAATGTGCCTGATGAAATGTGGGTGTAATAATAGGACGGCTTCGGTGGCGTGGTCGGTAGTGCATCCGCTTTCGACACCGGAGGCTGGGGTTCGATTCCCAGTCGGGACAAACTTTGTGTGATGACGCAAACATTTGTGTTGAAGTCTGGGTGTTTCCTATGTATAATATGTTGTACAATTTACAAAAAAAAATATACATAAGTATTTATATTAGTTTTTCTAGTACTCATATCACAAGCGTTACGTAGTTGGAGTCTAGATGGCGTGGTGTTAATAGCCTTAACATTAAAAAAAAAATTACCTCTGTCTATACCTTCGAGGGTAAAGATTGGATTGAGGATGCGTTTGTTGGTGTGTGTTTCTATTATTAAATTTATTACCTACTTAAAGTACATTATTTAGTATAATAAAAACCGGCCAAGGGCGAGTCGAACTCGCGCATGAAGGGTTCCGTGCCTATTATCTCTAAAACTACAAAGAAATCACTTTTGTTGTCCTCATCAATCACTTTATTTTTTAGTATTTGTTGTAATAGCGTCCACAGAAATACATCATCTGTGAAAATTTCAACTGTCTAACTATCAGGGTTCATGAGATACAGCCTGGTGACAGATGGACGGACGGATAGTGAAGTCTTAGTAATAGGGTTCCGTTCAGTTTCTACAATTCTATTTTTACCTTCTCCGGAACTCCTTCTATCGGAACGGAGACGGTATATGCGTTTGGGGTAAGAGGATGTTTGTTTGCAAATCAATGTTGCCATTTTTCTCCAAAACTACTACTCCAATTTTGATGAAGTTTTTGTTATTGATTTCGATTTGATTGGTGCGTGTTTTAGATAGGTGTTACGGTGACCACGCACCAGGGCGCGCTGCAGTGTACATTGTTTGTGATAATCAATGTAGCCATTTTTCTCCAAAACTACTTGTTCGATTTTGATTCAGTTTCCAATTACGGGTTTGGATTTGATTGGTGCATGATCTTAAATAAGTGTTACGGTGACAACTCTACAGGGGGCGCTGCAGTAAACATTTGTTTGTACAAAATCTAAACTACTAGTATGGTTTTGTTGTAGTATAACCCGCTAGACGGCGCTGCAGTCAGTAGGATATTCTTTTAAATTATTTTATCCTTTTTCAATTATTATTTAATGCCAATAACTCTAGACTCATAATTTACGTAAATATAGAACCGATACCTATGTAGTCAAAACAGTCACATTATTTCATCATAAAGTTTTCAATGAACACTATTTTAAAAAGAAAACTTCAGTCTTAATGAAAATAGTTTCTAAGCAATACTCAATAGTACCTATATTCTGTATTTTCTGCACAATATCGGTATTACAATATTACCTAATCATAAATATCTAATTGACTTTCAAACGAAAATGTTAAAGTAATATTTACCTTCATTTATATTCATTAAACACAATAATAAAGCAGGCTATGGATCTATTCTGAAGTGTCCTAGCCTTTATTTAAAAATATACCTTATTTTTTGTAATATAGCAGCATGTTTGGTATAACAAGCTTTGAGTATCTTTTGGCTCAATCTTACTTATTTTTGCTAGTCAATACTGAACTTTCAATGATTATGGAAAGGATAGAATTTACTTTGTGTTTCTTTTAATAAATAACAAAGGATCTTGTTGTCTGTATAAGTGGTGGCTTTAGTAACTATTGCAACGTAATCAATCTTGTAATTTGTTAGAGTGAGGTTATTAAATATGACTAGTTATCCCAGCGAACTTTGTATCGCCTAAAATATAAAAAAAAATATTAAAAAAAAAAAATATGTAGGTATATATATACAAAACATAAAAAATAAAATAAAAAAAATATATACACAAAACATAAAAAATAAATATAAAAAAATATATATACATATAAAATATAAAAAAAACAAAAATTTAATAAAAAGTAGCAGCTATTTAGTAACTTTGAAAAATACATTTAAACCCGTTGCCTTGCGATGAAATGTTAATAAAAGGCAACAAAATCTTACGTGCCGCTATGGCAATGCCAACTAAAGTCCTGGGCGTCTCGGACAAATTTAGCTATTTGAATGACCAAATTTAGGATGAGGGGCTTTAGCCTACATATTCATTTTATTAGTGTAGAGGTCCACAACCTGTCTAAAAATTTTTGAATGCGTACCAAAGACAATTTTGTAGCCATTATAATAACCATTTATTGTATAAAATTTTGTGACAATGCTGTACTCATTAACCATTTATATTGTTCGAAGTAAATAAGAAAGAAACCGAAACGCTAAGTAAAGAGCATCACAAGGCAAGCAAATATAAACTTTGTTCCAGTAGAAATATAGATCAATTTCCTTGAAGAGCGTAAATATCAGTTGTTATATTAAAATCCAGCACATTTATTAGGATTTAATTCACGAGGCAGTAAACGCTAAATGTAATGAAATTTATACACTCACATAAACAGATCACATTTTTATCCTTTAAGGGGTAGACAGAGGTATTTATAACGACCACATTTCGCCAGTCACTCAGTTAGTCGCACATAGGGCCCTATTGCCGTTTCCGGGCACTATGAGCCTCGTTTTTCTATCAGCAGATATACCACGTGAAGGTGAGGGTGATAAGGACAGAACAAAACTTGGTCTCTTATCACCTAATAAATTTACACAAACACACACACACACACACACACTCATCACGCCTATATCCCCGAAGGGGTATGCAGAGGTGGGTATACACACCCACAATTTGGAAAAAATAATTAAACCCGTTGCCTTGCGATGAAATTTATAACATTTAAATATACGCAAATAAGTGGTGTCTTCACAAGGTGGACATAACATCGTAAAGGTCTGGGAAGTCGCTGTATTCCGGCAGCATAATGTTGTTTTGGCGTTCATTGAGGGAGGTCTAAGTCCAGTATTGGGCGTCTACTGACTGGTGATGATGATGACGCAAATAAATATATTTAAGAGTACCTATTAGAGGTTATCAAGTATTCCCAAACATGGATGAATATGTACATATTTCTGTTTGTATGAGACCATTTATAAAATAAAAATTCTCGTAAAATTAATGGTGGATCTCTCCTTCCATTCGCAATAAACAATGAAAAAGGTTCTGTAATTATATAAAGCATATTCTTGTATAATAAATGAATATGTAATATAGTAGGTACATATTAATTAGCATAGTATGCTTTACAAAATATGCTAACAGAAATTTCCTTCTAAGAAAAGCGAAAGGCTGTTCATAATTTGCGTGAGACCGGACATCTAAACAGGTAACATTTTAATACTTACTAGTGGTTCTGTGAACCGTAGACTTCGGGAGCGGCTTTGTTTAGAAAATTTCTTCTTCAATTTTCTTTATTACTCTTTCATTTGTCATGCAATCCAAAAAATATCATTCAAATGTTATTCATTGTAAACAAGGAGTGTGTGTGTGTTTCATGAAAATCGGTTGATAAATACGGCTTCAAACATGATCTGACAGAACCCGTAGATGGGTACAGACGAAAGAAATTCCCCAGTCTGCAAGTTAAAACGGAGCCTTCGGTCGCTTCGCTCCCTCAGTCAATAAACAGGTAACATTTTAATACCGAATAATTCCTTGGTAAAAGTTAAAGCAGTCATTAAAAAAAACTAACATTAGAAAGGAATTTGTATTGATATTTCGAGGTTTGTTACTCTTTCACACGAAAACCACTGGACGGTTTTAAATAAAACTTTACAATAATATAGCTTACACATCAGAATTACACGTAGGCTACTTTTATCTATGTACCTAATATGTTTCCATGCGATTTATTCCACGCGAGTACAGCCACGGTCATCAGTTAGTGTTATTTATATGTCATATGTCAAATAACGTTATACTAATTAAGTTTTGGAATAAATAAATGTTATATGTAAAGAAATTATATCAACAGTTGGTACATCTCACGTTGATTATTTATCTTATGAAATTAGATAATAGAGTCCTTATAGTATACCTTCTAGGTACATCATCTATTTCTATAGGTATTCTCATGATAAGGTCTTAAAGGTAAAGCAAATATTGATACAAAGCAAATGAAATCACTACCCGCAGTTGAAGGTGTATTAATTAACTCGGATCACAGAGAAAGGAAATGAAACAACCATCTATACTGTCATCTATCATATGAAAACATCGAGCAATCGATTCATGTATATATTCATAACTACAGCTGCAGACGACGCCATTTTGAAGTGCTTATTTCCATTAAAACATTGTACTAACTACACTGAAATGTTCTACAAAAGTTCGCGTTTTGCTTCGTGAAGTTCAGAACTTTTAATTTAACATAATACACTAACTTCCCAATTGACATTATGCGAAAATAACATTTATTACAACCGAGTACAGATTGAATCAGCTCGCGGCAGAATTCCGTTTGGAACTTTGTGCAAATACGCGAAGTTCAAGTTATCTGAAAAGTTATTTAACAAAGTTTCATAGCTTTCTTGTTTGCCGTGCGAGATTGTGCTCTACCTAGAGGAAATTTGGTTAATTATTGTTTGCAGATACTATTGTACGTAAGATATTTTAGAATTAAAAGTCATCAGTGTTATCCCATCGAGAGCCGTGACTGTAGAAAGATTTTCCTGCTACAATGGACTGAGACTGGGCCGGTCGGTGAAATGACTTTGTAATAGCGTCGTCAATAAAACGACCCAATATCGTGGGCTTTTTTTACTTTATTTATGAGACATATAGTTGGATAAAAGTTTCTTTACTAAATAAACGTTTACGTAAATAATGAAAAGAAATCTACTTACATAAAACATACCAAAATAATGTAAGATGGCAGTTACTCTCCATACTTTCAATCGATATTGCATAATAACAAAAAAAAAAAATTTTTTTTTAATTCTGGAAGTCGGTAAACTAACAATTATCGTTTCGACCATTGTGGATCGCTCAAAACTACATCTCTATAATTTCATAGACGTTCAAAGTTTTAATGAACTCAATTTAAACTTCAGTAGATTGTTACATAAGTTCGTTACTTGTGGTACTTAAATTATTTTAACGATGATTTTTCGACGGACGGAAAACGTGAAATATGAAAACGTAAAGCTGATGACTTTGATCATTATTTGAACCTTTCTGCATTCAAAACATTTGATTTTACCCTTTTACATAGGAGGAACTTTAACCACAAAATTTAATTAATAAAGTTATGTTTATTGTTGAGCTCTCTAAACCTCATAACAAGGTTACTACGTTTTCCGTAATATGATTTCAGAATTACGTATCCAAGAATTTTAATACAATTTCTGAAGATCTTATATTATTTGCAGCAATTAGTAAGATTAATTAGAACAATTATCTTTAGTAACTAAAAAAATATGATAATTACTTGTAAATTAGCATACCTAATCTGTTAATGATTATCTACAAGCAGATTTTAAAATGTTGATCAAATGTTTAAAATCATCGAATGTTATTCTATAAATTTCTGAAACATTTCATTATTAGAAAACTAAAAAAAAGTTATTTAATAATCCATTTTTTAACATAAATCGTGATAACGCAACAGAAACGAATGATTGAACTATCGCTATAAGTAGTTATACTCGTAAACACTTTTCGAGTGAAACTTTTCACTGACATAACTTTTCCACCGGCCGTACAAACTAGTTAAACAAAGTTTATCACTTTTCACCTGTCACTTATTGAAGTATCCTGGACATAGACACAGTATCAGAAAGTCCTTGCAGCGTCCTCCTCACTGTTGCCAGAAGTAAACACAAAATACAAGAGCATCCAAGAGATACCACTGGAGTTTCACTTCAAAACAACACATCAGATGAACACAAACACTAGTGTCCAGAGTGAACACAGCCACTCTAACACAACAACTACAACTCCAAGTCAGAATAAGGTCTTTCGTCTTTCACCATAACCTCAAAACATCTTACTGACACTCCGCGGCCCACAGGAATTAATAAAAAGTTTCTTTATAAAACAAGTGGGTTGTGAGCATGTTCCAAAATGGCGGAACTTTGCGTTAACTTCGGAACGTACAGCGACGTGAAGTTGTAGGGTGCGCGGCTTGAGTCGCGCGTGGTGTAGCTCAGTAGCAAATACTAACTTTTCTCAAAGTAATTGTAACACAAAACTTACAAATCTTTATATAAATGACTGAAAACTTCTACATGTCCATTAAAAGTGATAACCGAGTGATTGTATAGCTCTAAAGTAGTTTTCAAACAGTTTTTTAGAAGTTATTAAGTGATTCAATCTCGTAGAGCTACTGTATTACACCACGAGCCGCGTAGTCGTCAGGGGTTCGGTCTGCGAAAATCAATAACTTACGGCCGACTCTCTCCGCCGCTCTCCGCGTTTAATCATACACTTTGTGAGCAAAACATTAAAACTTGTCCGTTTGTTTGTTGGAACTCAGATCTTTGACGATTTAGGAGCGCGCTATGGACGTGGAGTCAGCGTCAAGCGAGTGGCGGAGCGGAGAGTTGAACCAACTGCGTCAGCGAAGCCTGATTACGAAATTTTTAGTTCTTTCAAAGAGTTTACTTGCGATAAAGTTTTACTAGGTGTTCTTACAAAGAAGTTCACCTGTGTACTGAAATGTGGGGGAAATGAGCAGCGCCCGTTGACTGCTATAAGTTTGATGCATTGTTATTGGTGACCAAATAAAACTTTATCGTAGTTTGTAAGTGCGTAACTTGGCTGAACTTGAATTGACATTCTTGTGCGCTCGTATATAAATAAAATTATTTTAACTAAATTTGGCCTACTTATTGTTTAGTGAAGAGGTTCTGATTCATCTCTATAATTTTTACATAAGTGGAAAATACGAGTAGATAGACTTTTGATTGGTAAAACATAGCTATGAGTTTTGCGTAAACGTCCATGTTTGCAGAAAGTATTTTTTTTATCTAAATTCCTTTGTAATCTAGCTAAATAATTGCGCAAAAGACAAGACTTACCCGATGTGATATAGATTGAGTCACTTTATAATCGACAGTCAAAACACTCAACAAATAACTTGATTAAGTGGAAAACTGAAAGAGTCACTGAACTATTCTAATAAACACCCATTGGTAAGATTTAATTGTGTAAGTAAAGTAAACAAGTTTTCCTCTATAATGTCCGCTACCCCACACACCCTCCGTCGCGTCGCTCCTTGTATGCGAGTTATCCAACGAATTGTGAACAAACAAATATTACCTGACCTCCTTCCCCTCCCTTAATATTATAACAATAAACTGAGCTGACGCGAACGAATACATATTCAAAGGTCTTAATAAATTGGATTGATCAGTTACTCGATTAGTTGTACAACGAGTCCAGCTTCAGTAGAAGATGGAGACCTCGGCTGTCGGCCGTCGAGGGGTAAAGTATTAACAAGTATTATAATGAGATAAATAACTTAGTTTGAGATACTGTTGACTATTGTTTGAATAAAGACTTTCTGTAGATTATAATAATTAGTTATTTTGACCTACATTTACTTTGGCCATGAACAAGGTATTTGTAATAATTGACTGAGGGAGCGAAGCGACCGAAGTCTCCGTTTCAACTTGCAGACTGGGGCGAATTTCTTTCGTCTGTACCTCTACATTTACGGGTTCTGTCAGATCATGTTTGAGGCCGTATTTATCAACCGATTTGCATGAAACTTTACACACACACTCCTTGCTTACAATTAATACCATTTGAATGATATTTTTTGGATTGGATGACAAATGAAAGAGTAATAAAGAAAATTGAAGAAGAAATTTTCTAAACAAAGCCGCTCCCGAAGTCTACGGTTCACAGAACCACTAGTAAGTATTATTACCATTATTTATTCTCTCTTGTTTGCCAATAAAGAGTTAATGTACAGGTAACATATTTGCTATAAGCGGTGCTATACGTCAGAGTGATGTATAGACGAAATGATGATTTTAGACATGAAATATGGTTTCACAAAGTCGCAGTATTACGGCTACCGTCAGTAAATATTGTGTATTCTCTTTTTATAAAAGGAAAATTCCAAGCAATTAAGTGTTTAATATATTTTGGTAAGTAACAATACCTACTTATTGGCAAGCATATTGCCTTGACGAGTGATGTCACTCTGATTTTGACACTTTCTCTACTACAAAAACATTAATAGCAGGATCATAGTTTAAAAATCTCGGAACCCTTAGATATAGTTTCATCATGTCCGTCCGTCCTTTCCTCCTAAACGGCTAACCGTTTATTTCAATGTATGTTTATTTTGCACGGATATGTGTATTTACTTTTCCGACAAAGCGCTAGAATAATTTTTTTTTTCTGGGTTACCAACCATACAAGTAATGTGGGGATGATTTTTTTCTCGCGATAACCCACATCATGTGGGGTATCATTAGATAGGTATTTTAAAAAAAATTAGAGGTTGCTAAGACAATTTATATATTTAGGTATCCGTTTGCGAGATATTCAAATTCAAAGCGCATTTTTTTGTTTAAACAAAGATTAGAATTTAAACGGCTAGCTCGAAGAATCTGAAAAAAATCATGACCTAATGAACTTTATTAACTTTTATTTTATGTTGTAAGGTTGTAAAGTGGAGTAATAAATGTTTTTTTTTTTCTTTTTCTTTTTTTCTTTCTTTCAACATTGGAAAACTATAACGGATCTGGTGAATTTGTTAGTTTAGTAGTTATAGAGCCTGTAATGGGTAACTACGGAAACCTATATTATTCTATCTATTTTATTATACGTCTTAGCGTTTATTGCCAAGCGTCCCGGGTACGGAATAAAATCCAAGAGCGCTGGTGGACTTTGGTCACCTATGCGGCCTCTGTTAGGGGTTGAGTGGTATGTTATCCCGCACCTTTGGGGTCGGGTTTTATCCCGCTTCGGTGAGTAGTTATGTTTCACTGCAACTACTGACTACTGACACTACTATTTTCAAAATAAATAACAATCAACTTTATTCTTTTGACTCTAACTTTTGATTCTTATAAAGAAGTATAATGTATTCTGATCTGTTATTAAGAATTATGCCTACAAAATACCCTGGCGAATAGTACCTATATAAGTCCTAATGAATAAACAAAAACATCAAGTTACATAATATTTTCATTATTCCGATAAGAGAGAATCAATATTGAAGTTGTAAGCTCCTTCAAGATTCAATAACAACTGTTAGAACGAATATCATTCCATTTTGTCGAAGTTCGTGGCGTAATTCCAACTCAAACGAACTTTCATTGTGTTTCAACGACTTTTCTTTATCTGATCGCAAAAGTTTATTGCTTTTTATTTCAATATTATCTTTTTACGTTTTTAAGGGAATATTGTGTAGTGTGCACTATGGCAGTAGTACCTAGGTTTTAAAACAATCCCGGTAGCTCTAGTATCGAGACCAATACGATACTAACACTAAAATTTTAGGTTCCCTTACCAACCCAACCCCATATAATATGTAACATTAACAATCAGAAAACAGTGGCCGTGGTTGTTTATTCTCAAGTTCTTTTTCTCGCTGTCTATAGCTTTACGGCTTTGCGAATCTAGTAGTATAAAATATTTAAAGGCAACATCTTGACGTTCATATTTACTATGTGATCGATTTTAATTAAAGTAATAGTAAGTAGTAGTAAGATGTTAAACTTTAAAAAAATATAATAGCATTATTTTCGCAAAATTAAAAGACAATAAAACGTCGCCAATTGTTTCACCTCTAAACGAGGCATTATCAAGACTGTCTCAGAGAGAACAGCACAGGCTGTTGTGTGTGTGTGTGTGTGTGTGTGTGAGTGTAAAAAGTTTAACATCTTACTTACCATTACTTTGTCATGGATTTTCGCCAGGTAACGCCTGTTTCCATCCAATATTTGAGATCAGTGAGCATCACTACCCAGGCCAAATTATACATAAAGTTAGTCAAGCTCCACAGAACAGCAAGCATGGCTGTTCTCTCTGAGACAGTCTTGATAATGCCTCGTTTAGAGGTGAAACAATTGTCGACGTTTTATTGTCTTTTAATTTTGCGAAAATAATTCTATTATATTTTTAAAAAGTTTAACATCTTACTTACCATTACTTTGTCATGGATTTTCGCCAGGTAGGTAACGCCTGTTTCCATCCAATATTCGATTTTAATTAGAAAATGTGGCCAGCACACTCTGGTTAAATGCTCTTAGACGGACATCTACATCATATCATTTACCTATAATTAATTTAATAATTAATAGTATAGGTATTTATAATTTATTCCCCTTTACTTAACTTCAAATGCCGATGTATACTTATTTATAGCAGTTACAGCATTACCCACTAGATTATCGCCTGACCAACCACTATAAATTATCTACATTTTGTAATCTTAATTCTAACCGTATTGACGCTGAGGCTTTTGCATGATGTGTAGTTCTCCGAGAGGGCTATAACTTACCCTAGCTGGCTCGGGCCAGCTCGGCGAGATGTCTCGTGCGGTGTTCCACAGGGGTCGGTCCTAGGACCTCTCCTGTGGAACATCGGATACGACTGGGTGTTGCGGGGTGCGTTGCCTGAGGGCGTCAGCGTAACTTGTTACGCCGACGATACCCTCGTCACGGCGCGGGGAGCAACGCACCAGGAGGCAACACTCAAGGTCACGACTGGGGTTGCTGTAGTCGTGGGTCGGATACGGCTTCTGGGACTGGACGTGGCACTGAATAAGTCCGAGGCTCTGTGTTTTCACGGGCCTCGGCGCGGGCCACCTCCAGGATCCAGCATAAATGTAGGGAGCGTTAGCATCGGCATCGAGCCCTCCATGAAGTATCTGGGACTCGTACTCGATGGCCGGTGGAACTTCGGACCACATTTCCGAAGTTTGGTCCCCAAAGTGACGGGGGCAGCAGCCGCGCTTTCGCGAGTGATGCCTAACTTAAAGGGACCCAACGCTTCCTGCAGGAGACTGTACCTGGGGATCGTGCGGAGTATGGCCGTATACGGGGCTCCCGTATGGGCGACGAGACTGACGGCCAACAACGCTGCTATATTGCACAGATCGTTGAGGACCTTGGCCGTCAGGACCATAAGAGGGTACCGCACGATCTCTCTAGAGGCTGCATGTCTCCTAGCCGCGACCCCTCCATGGGACCTGGAAGCGAGAGCCCTTGCGTCATTGTTTCAATGGCACAAGGAGGCGCTGGAGCGGGACCACAGGCCTGCGTCTCGAGAAATCGAGGCCCAGCGCTCCCATCTCCGCCAGGATCTCATGGAGACATGGAAGGTGCGACTTGAGCAACCTAAGTGGGGAACCACCACCATCGCGGCGGTGAGACCGATCATGGAGGACTGGCTGCAGAGGCAGCACGGTGGCCTCACGTACCGTGCGACACAGATCATCACCGGGCACGGAAACTTTGGTGGGTATCTGTTTCGCATGCATCGTGAGGTCACACCCGCGTGTCAACACTGCGAGGCTTCCGGCGAAGACACGGCATTCCACACGTTGGTGGAATGCTCAGCGTGGGCAAGTCAGCGCCGGGACCTCGTTGTGGGCCTGGGCGTGGATACTCTCTCACTGGAGACCATGCTACGAGCCATGGTCTCTAGCGAGAGCCAGTGGAACGCGGCCGTTTCCTTCTGCGAGCAGGTTATGCTCGTGAAGGAGACGGCCGGAAGGGCGAGGGAGCGTATCCTCCCCGCTGAGTTCCGAAGTCTGCGGCGAGGGCGCCGCACACGTGACTACGCCCAGGACCATCGACCTCCATGATCGGGGCCAGAGGACGATGGATTAGCAACCCACCGTCCCTACAGAAGCAGGCTAGAAGGGCTGCGTGATGTGGGGCTTCACCCCATGCACGCCTTCACTCACCGACGCGGGATAAAACCCGACCCTAGAGATGCGGGGTAACACCCGACCACCACGCAGTGGCCACTCAAGTGACCAAGGTCCGCCGGGTGCCACTGGGAATTCTTTCAGTATCTACCGGAGGCACTCGGCAATGGACGTAGGTGCGGCCGCAGCCACAAGCCGCGGATTAAAAAAAAAAAAAAAAAAAAAAAATGATGTGTAGTTCTGCCGTGGTATAACTAAAACGCCGTTATGTAACTTTTTGATGCTATCTTAATCAGAAAAAAAATCTCTATCGATCTGTATTTACAGTATTTTCCTAACTAGAAAAGCTACTGAAATAATAAACGTAAGAAAGCCGTTATATGATTTTATTATACTTGTGTATTATTCAAAAATGCCGTAAAGTGACTGTGTTAATCTCTATAGCCGCCAAAGTTCAATAAAATCAAATATTAACAAAAAAAAACTTAAGATTGTTTCGCTAGATTGCGGTTAACGGATTTTAATTCACTTTAATGGGATTAAAGTACTTTTACTGCTTTATAGTTACTCAAGTTTTTGAATAGAAATTTAAGCTATATTGAGCTATAATGCCGTTAACTGAAAAATTGAGACATAAATGTATTTAACGATACTTAATGGCGTTATAGCTTAACTTTATTGTAAAAACATTTCGACTTCATTCATCGTTATGCGCCAGTTAGCGATGTTTCACATATTGAGTAAAATCAAAGTGGTAACAACAGTGGGACTATATTGCCGTTATCCGAAATTAATACGCTAAAAGGCCGCTATATGATCTCGCGGGGGGTGATGATCGGGGCGGTCGGGGATGATCCTGTGAGTTTTTGCCGCACATACGCGTATTTTATGTATGATAATTATTTTATACAATTTAAAGTTATATTCACACGAGGTAATTTATATAGCACTACAGAGCAGTTATTTTCTTCTTACAGATCTCAAAGATCAAAAATAATTTTAAAAATGGCTATAAACCCAGATATTGAGCCTGGAACAAATCTAATCTTGGAGACACCGATTGTAACCAACTGTTTAAACTATTTTGATAATATATACACTAGACCTAACTCAATGACCAGCAGCGTCTTTGCAACATTTTGTGAAACTCAAACTAAGAACAACTGTCATCATTTAAGTATAGATATAAATAATTTAAAACAGGCTTTGTCAACAGCATGTATTCAACCCAGTCCGACTTTACAGCTGTTTGAGTCAAGTACTACTGCGGAAGCAAATTTGATGTGTGATGAATTAATGCCGCCAAGAACTCCATGCAGTTATAAGGTTTTCAATACAGTATGCCATGATTCGCCTGCTGCCGACCAACTTGATTTTGTTTCCGATGACTCCGCACGAGACAAAGATTACTGTCCATCTAATGATTCATTCGGTATTTCATCAGAAGAAGAACGCCTGTACCGCCTGTCTTACTCCACAGGAATCGTGCCGGAGGTCTGGAAGGAGGCGAACGTACAACCGATCCCCAAGAAAGGGGATCGGTCTGATCCAGGCAACTATCGACCCATAGCTGTCACCTCAGTCATCTGCAAGGTGTTTGAGCTGATCATCAACAAGCAGCTCATGCGATACCTTGAAGATCTCTCGCTAATTAATGATCGGCAATACGGCTTCAGACCGAAACGATCAACGGGTGATTTTCTGGCATTCGTAACGCATGTATGGGGTGAGTCTATGGAAAGGCACGGCGAGTCCTTGGCGATTAGCCTGGATATCACCAAAGCCTTCGATAGAGTCTGGCATGCTTCGCTCCTTTCCAAGCTTCCGGCATATGGTCTACCTCCTCAACTGTGCAGCTGGATGCCAGCTTTC